>ML218492.1:0-11169 GCA_004785975.1 Popillia japonica
GACAGAAATTGCCGGTGATAGTCTACTAGGACCACACGTACTTCCTGCACGACTGAATGGAGCGAGTTATTTAGATTTAATTGCATTACCGGAATATCTCGATGATGTACCATAACAACGTAGGAGAGTTCTCTGGTTCATGCCCCAGGTAGCAGACTGACGTCACAAAAACGTCGATATCTAGTCACTGATTACGTCGATTGTACCAATGCTGCGACGTCTTTACCACGCGAATAAGACATCATAATGTCACAGACCGTCGACGTCATTTCCGGACGTCGTATAAACGTAAGTTTCCGACGTCGTATAAACGTGAGTTTCGGACGTCGTACAAACGTCGTTTGCCATTTATGAATGACGCTGTGGTGACGTTCTTAATAAGAACAGCTGCATATTGAACGTAGCACACAGTGCAATACGGCGTTACAGAGTTTTTTTTTGTAGTAAACACAATGGTACAATTGGGAAATAAAGAAGTTTGTAATATGTAGTTTTTTTGTGCCAATGTATTTACTACAAAAGATTCAGTAATGTTGTATTGGACTTTGTTCACTATGCGCTTAGACGAGAATCATTCTCTTTGGTGTGCACATCTTTGCTATTGGTCACATAGGTATATAAGGTGGGCAAATCAAACAAAAATAATATGATGACTAATTTATTACACATAGCTATAGCAAACCATCTTACCTTAATATCTTGCCAATTATGGACTTACATTCGTATAATATAATATACAGTGAACGGATTAAAGGAAAAGAAACACAAACTGTATTTTCGCAAGAAACTTCAAATGGTAATACCCATGCATTTAGCTCTAACATTTTCAGCAACAAAACAATAAATTGTACTACATACTTTCAAGACAAAACAGAATACGAAAAGTAAGGTTAAAAACTGTACTCTTTGCAAAAGACATAGTTAAAAAGAATAAATCACCTACTCTTGGTTACGATTTCGTTTTTTTTCAACAATTACACAAAGCACACACTTTACACGATGGTAAACGACGAGAAACGGTAAAATAATAGAACTGTCTAGAACCACGTCCTGAACCTTTGCGAGAATCAACGGGAATATGGCGGGAATTTGAGCGCGCTATTCAAAGGCTTAGGATATAAAATCATAAAATTACATTGCAGGTACTTACATTTTTTTAAATTAAGTTATAGGTTTCTATAGGTATAAAAGAAATATCTATAAAAAGAACGAAGATAATTAGGTACAAATTAGTCTGTATAATAAGATGGATATATGGTCGATTATGTTTCAATTTTAAATCAAATACGCTGATTATAAATATTTATAAAAATAAATAGGTGATTTAGTGATGGGCCTAGTTAACATAGTTCATTTTGTTAACAACAAATAGGAATAACGTCGAATTCACGTCTTTTCGCCGTCAACTAAAGACGTATTTATTTAGTCATTAAAATGACGTTCATTTTTGGTCGATAATAGGTGTATCGACGTCGTCATCCATTTTTCTCCAAATATTCACGTAATTTTCACGTCAGTCTGCTACCTGGGGCACAATGGAGCGCGTCCACACATTTCCATAGCGGTGCGGAATTTCCTCAACGTTTCATATCCGCGAAGAATCGGTCCCTTTCAGGACCACCATTTTACTTTACTGTGGAAAGAAAAATACACGTCCCTGTACGAGGTTACTAACAACGCTAGAAAAAAAAATAAGTAAATAGTTTGATATTGACTGTAATAAAGCCCACAAATATTGGAAGCAGGAATTATAAACTACAAATTTAAGCGCAATAACTCTTATTGTTGGTAAAAACAGCACCATGCAGTTGTTCTCCTTTACTGCGACCGAAAAGGTTAGCCAGCTTTCTAGAAAGCAATCGATCAACTAGATGCGTTATTAATATTAGTTGAGCTACTACAGTTGGCAAAGCATCTTGTCAATAGTTTGGCTGTTAGTTTATGAATACGCACATACATACATACGATTATAAATTGTTTGCACTGCATTCTTTAGTGTCTCGACGAATATAAACATACATTCAGTCAGGTCCGTAATATAAATTTCTAATATAAAAATTTCGTTCGAAAATTTCTTCGATATTGTGGTATATTTATGTGTGATCCTGTTCGGACATCACACACTGCTGGGACACCTTTATACATAGTTTAATAACCATATATTTGCACCTCTTATGTATACTCAAAGTTCTACGTCTATAAATTTTGTTATAGGCGAGTTCATATTACCAAAGAAACTTTACGCTGCCTAGGGGACGACTACGAGGTAGAGCCGGGAAACGGTGGCGAAAGAAACTCTTATCTAAAGGATCACAACATCGATACTTATCTCATAGTGGCCAGTTCCTACAGGGGTGTAAGTAATTATGATTGATGTTCTCTATGCTGTATTTAGGTGTGTGTGATTAAGGTAGCAGCGGATCTTGATGGATTCTCTGCGGAACTAAGGGAGACACCGACTAAGTAATTAGCGGAGATGATATATGTATTTAGTCATTCTTTTCTCGTGTGATATTCGATAGCTTGTGTCGAGATCCCAATTTAAGTTCCATTGCGATATATTTTCATTAATTAAACGCTAACCGCAGAAAACTTAAAGTACCTTTCTATGTTTAAAGTCAACTGCTTTTCAGAGTTACACCACCATAAATTTCAGATGTTATTTAGACCGAAAAGCTTTTGAATTAAAAACCGGTCTAGGATACATAATGTATTACATTTAAATTAGTAAATGCGGGTAAGCTATACAGAATTTGTTTTCTTTTTAATTACAGTCTAACAAACCACTGCAAAGTTTTTCCATTAACGGTAATATGTCTTCTAAGGAGTTAAGAGTGATGGGGCACGGGTCGCAGCACAACAAACACAACGCTAAGTAAGTATTAGTATAATGAATTCATAGAAGTGGACGAGTACTTACACCTTGCTCCCAGGAATAACTTTATATAGAAATTTACCTTTTTAAAATTTGAATTGGCTGTGTTTGTGTAGCTCTTAGCTGTAGAGCGTACTTTTTGGTTGTTTTGTATGTTTTGTACCAGACGCAAATTAGTTGTGGAGAACTAGCTAGAAGAGTTATACAATTTGTTTCGCCAATGTAGTTTTGAAGAAAAAATAAAAACTTACTTGCGTATTTAATGCCCTCGCTCTCTTGGCATCATTTGATAAAATATCTAATTATTTCTGTAATTTTTTGAGAAATTTCATAATTCAACCATTTAACTTCCACAGAGTTTATGACAATTACGAAAGCTGAAAAAGGTAAAAATTGCGAGTTTTCTTTTCCATGTCCTAACCTTTCACTTATAGAGTATAAGAAATGTATGAAATAATTGTTATAATTTATTAATTGATTATTTTATAACAAAATAATATTAATTACATTACACTTTTTGTATTGTTTTTGTAGCCTTAGGTTCAATAAAAATACCATCCAAAAATTCACCTTATTTACTGCTACAAAATGGCTAAATCTACCTACATATACGATAACTTCCTGCTTCTTCCACCATATCTTTTGCTATGCTCGACATTTCAACAGATACTTTTGTCTTTATGTCCTGTAAGTTTTGCGACTAAATTTAGTGTTCCTGTATATACTTTGTAAAAAAGTAAAAGTAATTGAAATCGGTACTCATGGTATATTGCATTATTTTTACGTATTGCTTCACTTATTCGTAGAACCTCGACCAGTTTAGAGCTTTCCATCTAGGATACATTTAGACATTGAAAAACATAATAACATGGAATGTACATATTGAAATATGTAAACTAATGTAATGGCTGTATACTTCGTTAGAATAATCAAAAATCAATGCAATTTGCTAAATATCAAGTATTTTCTTTTACGAAGATTCTCTGAATATTACTGATACTTCTAAATTTGTGGGACAGAATAGAATTTGAATATTTGTTAACTTATTGTTAGTATGACTATTCAGTAAGTAATATCCTTTTTGTCAGCTTATGTGAAAAGTCATTGAAATACATTCCCCTTTGGTAGCAGCACTATCAGCACTTGATGGTATCTTAAAGTAGGTACATAAATACATTGATGATAAATGATATCGAAGGCTTCCACGGCCCGAGTCTCTATAATGAGGGTTTCCGGGCGTTGACCGTGTCATGGTTAGTAAAATATATACAGTACAAAAATAAAAATAAAAAATATAATAATAATAAAATAAAAAATCTCTGAAATTTCTATCTAACCTAAAGATTATCATATTTCCCCGGTGGTTGCTAATATTTTTATGGAAGCTTTTGAATCCACGGTTTTAAAACACGCTGATCTGAAACCGAAAACATGGTTAAGGTATGTTGACGACACGTTCATCGTCTGGCCTCATGGCAAAGATACCCTTCCAACCTTCTTAGATTTTCTTAACAGTCAACACTCTGACATCAAATTCAGGGTGAAGATTGAAACAAACAGTTCCCTACCCTTTTTGGATGTATTGGTTACTCGTTTGCAAAATGGTCACTTAGGACACTCTGTGTATAGGAAACCCACGCATACGGATCAATATCTTCACGCCAAATCGCATCATCATCCAGCACAAGAACAATCAGTGATCAGCTTCCTTGTTCATCGAGCATTCTCAATTTCCCAGCCCGATAATATCAACCAAGAGTTGAAACACGTCGAAACCGCTCTTCTTCAGAATGGATATAGCTCCAGCAACATACAAAAAGTCATAAACAGGCACTGTCATCCACAAATTCCTAAAAAGACACCAGAAACTAACAGTCATCAAATTACCACCGTTCTCCCCTACATTCACGGCGTTACTGATCATATCGGCAGAATTCTTCGTAAGAAAAACATCAAAACCACTTTCAAACCGCTTAACAAAATCTCGCAAATTCTTCCCTCAGCCAAGGACGCCCGTCATACTCTCTCCTGTAAAGGCATCTACAAAATTCCCTGCGATTGTGTATCAGTCTACATTGACGAAACCGGACCCTCAATTCAAACCAGGATCAAAGAGCATCAACGATACGTTAAGACGCGGTCTTCAGCAAATCGGTCTGCCCTTGTCAGAAAGTTGTCGCCTCTAGCGTGGTTGACACGTCGAGTTACCGTGACCTTCTGACACCCCTCACCTACCAGAAGGTTTCCGCCTCTAGCGTGGTTTACACGTCGAGTTACCGTGACGTTCTGGTACCCACCCACTTAACCTTTTTGCTCCTGAAGAAGCCGCTTACATTAGTGGCGAAACGTAGAGTTTATTGTATATCTTGTGCATTTTATTTTTATTTTTGTACTGTATATATTAATTTTATTAACCATGACACGGTCAACACCCGGAAACCCTCATTATACATTGATGATGTTTAATATCTCACGAATAGAATAGAATGATAGAGATTTCGTGTTGGTTTATTTAATATATGGATTTAAAGAGAATAGCATATTAACCTTCCAGCTCGCGAGAATCAATCTGTTCTCTATGTGTTGCTTCTGCCTTTTTGGATAATGTTTTGCCGCTCTTATAGTGTTTACTACGGTTATCCTATACCATTGTCGAACCGTTACTCTTTTCATTCGTCCTCATGCTCTTTATCTTTTTGATTTTTCTAAATTTGTCCATTTGTCGTGTTCCATCTCCACACTTCTTCTTCTATTGTTATCTTACCGAATATACGGCCATTTGCCATGTTCCTAAATTCCTTTTCATGAAATCCACACCAGTGATTACTATGTTATTTTCCCTATTACCTTTGTGTAGCCGTTCCAAACTTTTTGGATCTCGTTCATATCCTTTTTAAGGGTTTCGTTCGTTTTTGCTATACTCTTCAATTCTTTTTTATAGATTCATACTTTAGTAGCGCGACGTAACTGAACTACTGAGCAACATTATAGACGTTGAATATCTTTTCACGAACCTACCAGTAGACGAAACATTGAAGATCATCATTATCATTGCCTGACCTCAACGCACTTTCTATATCGTTTTATGTGCAGAAAAGTATGGCAGCAAGGACAACACTATTATCACCGGTCATCGCTAACATCTTCATGGAAGTTTTCGAACAAGATGTTTTTACAAGGACGCATGGACGAGAAATACTACTTGTCTTTTTGCAATACTTGAAGAAAAATACGAATAAGATTTCAAACAATGGCCTACCTTTTCTAGACATGCTCACATAAATGTCTGCAGCAATAGAGAACTCTCATAAACACTTTGTTCAGTGAAATCTTCTTCATACCGTTCAAAAAGCACACAATTATAAACTACATAAACGTAGCTACAAAAACAAAACCGTACTCCAAATCCCTGTGCATCGTTGTAACTAACAATTAAAGGAAATTTTAGACAAAGCAAACGGTACTACACGGCTCAATACTGTCAAGAAGGTAACACAGTTAATCTCGTGAAATACAGATCAATTGTCTAAGCTGCACCAGCATCCAGTACAACATTAAAGTGTTAGCCAAAACTACCTAACATTAAAGATCAATAGTAAAATTAATGGAAATTATGAAGAATCCAAATAATTTCAACCTGAGAAGATAACTTTACAAGATCCAACATACCGAGACGGATGCAGGTCACTAAACAGTATAACATCGATTACAAACCGCCTTCGGTAGACTGCAACAGAATTTAGTGAAAACTTGAAACGCAAAAATCTGGCTAGCGGATAGTATAGCGGTTATAATGGCAAAACACTAACTTCGGGCTATCCCTACAACAAACTGTTATCACTCTTCCAAATGATCAGGTTCTTCCTGTTGCTGTTCGTTTACTAAATCTTTATCTACAATTACCACCGTTCAAAATGTTCATTTTCGTTGCTATTGTGATTATAAATAAATAAAAATAAACAACTGAACGAAACAAAATGTACATATTACTGAATCACTTATTACATTTTTTCAGGTTGGGATTTGGTGACAGTGTCGATGTTAAAAATCCGGAAGATGAAGTCAACGAATACCTGATGCGTGCCATAGATGCTAGAAGCATAGACAGACTGCGGATAGAACATTGTAGAACCTTCCTGTTGAATTTTCGTGATCCTCAAAAAGAAGCAAAGGTTTTTAGTCCACATACATATGTGTTGTAAATATGCTTTCTTTAATTATACATTTCCCCATTTTTTGATTTGCTTCAATTTTCTCTGGTATCTTTCAGTATTTTTTAAAGATTAATGTGATAAACTATATATAATTGCGCACAGATTATCGGACCTAAATATGTGCCTTAAGTTAAACATGTTAGGTATTAGATTAGGTACCTCAATTAATATATCTAATATAATGCCTTTTAATTTTTATTACGTTACAATAATGTTACTTTTATATCCCTAACCATTCTCTTTGTTTCAGTACGTGAAAGAAAAGGATAGGATGCTCAATTTGTACTTTTTTTGTTCGGTAATATGTTTCCTAACGATATTAGTCATACGTTTTTTAAAAATGTACATGTAAGTATGAGTTTTAAATTCGGAAAATTCCACTAAAAATATTTCTTTCAGAACATTAATCTCCATCTTGATTATTATACCATTTACGATCATTCTAACTCTAATCCCAATTGTTGTATACATGGAGAACTCAAAAGTAAGTACACTACTAACTCTTCGCAATTCGTTGTTTATAGCACTAATTCCTTATCAACTGTTGTAGACAAAAACCAATTACTTTAAAATCTCGAGGATAATACATCAAAATAGGAATGTTGCTCAATTAGTTTCTTTTATAATGGCGTCCTCGATGTACGCGTTAGTCATTGTACAAACGGTTAGTACAGAAAATAACTCGGAACATTAATTATTCTGATATTTCAGGTATCATTACCAGATGAAATCAGCCACTGTAATATTACTCTGTACCAGAAGAATGTTACTCAAGATAATACTGAACATTTATTTTTGAATGATGAAGACTGTAATCCTCACATTTTTTTAGATGTAATTATTATTATGGTTTCAATTAATATGTTAGTTAAGATTGATTCTAAAAGCATGTAGACGCAAAATTTGAAATTACGAACCTAATTATTAATTTTAAATCTGGGAATATCAATTTTATCTCCTGCAAAATGGTGCCTCATCTGGTACTTCTTCAAATTTTCAGAAGTTTCAACCTAATGCATCAGTCGTATTATTAGCAACGTTAATATTCCTCTTATTTTTCAGTTATTTTATCATTATCTGTACATATTTTTCTTGAATGCGGTTAAACACGCAATACCACATTTTTAGACGTCGCTTATAAGATATGTAGAAGCATTTGGAGTCATATCTAAAGTCTGTCTCGGTAATAGTGGGATGACTTAGGTGACCTTATAGACAACGCAAATGATTTTTTCTGAGCACTTCAATAAAACATTTTGGAAGCAGAATTGTTTGAAAGATTACAAATTCTTTGCCCGTCGAATTATTAGGTTTTTGGCCCCAATTGTCTATAATACGTATCTATTCAAAATTAAAGAAAAGAGAGAAAAGAACTAAGCTGGTCATATGTATAACGGGTGCAATGAGAACCCGTCGTACAGCAATTATTGAAGTGGTACTGAACCTTACTCTTCTCCACATTTTGGTGGAGAACATAGCCAAAAGGACCACACGCAATGATCGGGGAAGAATTGGTTAGGCAACGAAATAACATATAACCAAAAGAGAGAGACCATTGACAGGACTCCTATCAGGTCATTACAAACTTACTGGACATCTCAGTAAGCTTGGAATAACGAAGGAAGCCGAATGTAGATTTTGCCGGGAATATGATGAAACATCCAACCATCTACCCTCAAACTGCTGTACACGATGCAACTGGAAGAAGGAAGAAATTGACGGAAAGCTTAGTTCATTCTTTCAAGGTCAACATGCACGTGGATATCAATCTTAACCTAGTTTTCTCTATATTTATTTAATATATAGCCGACTAATAGGGATATATCGTTTTCAGTATCTTTTATTACTAGTTCTAATATCCATGATTGGTTGTGCCGTCTACCAAGTACTTATTTCATTGCTGAAGACAATCATCCTGATTTTTGCGATGACGGGCTACATTGTAATATACATCAGCTTTAATAGAGAACTCCAAACGATCTATAAGAAATACCACAGGTATATCCAGTTCCTTTTATCATAAAAATTTACCACCAATCTTGAATTGAAACTGTACCTTTTTGCAGTATAGGGCACGACGATACCATTATGATGCAGTATCTAACAACTGTGATTTCCGTAGGATTCTTAGTGGCTCTAATATTGCATGGGCAGCAAACAGAAGCGACTTATAGATTAGATTTTGTCTGGAAATTACAAGCAACTGGTATGTGAAAATTAGAAGATATGATAAAGTGGCAAAAATTAACCCAAATAGCAGATGCAATTTGGAAATAGTCCAGTGCAATTAATAGCCAAAGATTAATGTAATCTAAACTATGACTTTTCTACAAAATGATATAGTGAAATCTCAACTTTCCCAAAGCATAACTTTCCCATTGATCTCATAACCTATGAGATCCATCTCAATATCAATGGATCTGGATAATTTGTTCAGTTTACTTCTTCAACGGCAGGAGAAATTTTTATCAATAATGTTTTTTTGGACGAATATTTCACCATTTGCCTTTGTCGTTTGAATTGCTAAAGATTTTAGATTTACACTCATAGTTAGTGCACCACTGTTTAAATATTATAAATTAATAATTTTTAGAGGAAAAGGAAGATATGGAACATCTAGAAGCATATAATAGGAAGCTATTGGATAATATATTGCCTGCCCATGTTGCTGAACATTTCTTAAGCAGCGATAAAAACAATGACGTACGCATCCCTAAATGTTTCTCAAAAAGTTACTAACGTCAATAGCTTTATTTCTTTGTAGGACTTGTATCACGAACAATGCGATTTTGTATGCATAATGTTCGCCAGCATACCGAATTTCTCCGAATTCTATATAGAACTAGAAGGGAACAACGAAGGCGTTGAATGCTTGAGGTTACTCAACGAGATCATAGCAGATTTCGACGAATTATTGTCAGAGGCGAAATTCGAATGTATAGAGAAGATTAAATCAACAGGAGCCACTTATATGGCCGCCTCAGGTATGTCAAAGTTTGACAGCTGTTACTAAAACGTCAAACTATTTTCTTACATTTGTTTTTGTAGGTTTAACGCAAAGTACGTGCGACATGAAAACTTTCGGTCACGTCACGGCGATGGCGGATTACGCCTTACGAATTAAGGAAAAACTAATGGAAGTCAACGAACATTCCTTTAATAATTTTAGAATCAGAATAGGTATTAACGTTGGTCCGGTTGTGGCAGGTGTTATTGGAGTTAGAAAACCTCAGTATGATATATGGGGAAATTCCGTAAATGTGGCCAGCAGAATGGATAGTACAGGGATATTAGATAAAATACAGGTATATATCTTTCACCGAATTTGTGAAAATTCCAATATTAAGGCAATAACTGTTTTGTTTCCTCTTTTCAAGGTTACGAAAGAAGTGTATCAAATCTTGCATGATAAGGGATATCCCTTGACTTGTAGGGGCACCATCAATGTGAAAGGCAAGGGGATCATGGAGACTTACTTCTTGGATGGATACTCAAAAGATACCCCTAACACGAACGTTACTGTCAATCCCATCGATTGCTTAACTTCTGAACTTTAGATATTTCTTATGTAAATAATTGATTGTAAATAAATGATCTGCAGTACAATTCTGTGGTTATTGTTCTATTTAAGTTATTTAACATTAAATTCTTCAAAATACATAGATTTCACGTATTTCTTTATTTAATTTTTTTTACCTTAGTAATTTTTTGCTTACATCAATACTATCAGGTCATGTAGACGTCCAATGACGACTTTACGTCCACTGTTCAAGCAAATTCCAATCTATAAAGATGCTATAGTTGAAAAAAACGTTCGAAACGATTTACGTACTATACAAATAAACCAATTGAATGCTTTGTCTGAACTCCACTCCATGACGTTGACAGGTAGACATCAAATTCCCTATCTCATACGCTTTCTCTTAATTACTGGGAAATTTATTTGATATTTCAACGTTACCATGTACACACATGTAATCATTAATATATTCTTTCTTTTATTTCAATAATAATTCCGTGCTTTTAGTATCTGTGAGAATGTTAGTGACTTTTTAATCTGTTTGACACACTGTAACGAGT
>ML218492.1:16169-26775 GCA_004785975.1 Popillia japonica
GTAAATGCTTTCTGCAGTGATTTCAGCGTTATTTACAGTAAATAATAGTTTGTCTTATATGTATCATAAGCCTACGAGTACATATAGCTAAGCTCGACAACTGAAAGACGTACTGTTGAAAATCCATCCCATGAATTGTTATATTATGAAAATCAAATTAATAACTTACGTGGTTGGCTATTTACATGGAGAATACATTGCAAACATTCTCAAAATTTTCGTAAATTTGACAAAGTTCACAAAGAGCAGCTTTCAATGGTGTAACTCATGTTTATGGTTTAAATGAATAAATTATGTTAAAGTTTTAAGTAATAAAATTAATACTATTCGACATATATATATGTCACAGTAACAAGTTTATACTAAATAAAGCTTAACGACGAAGATGGTATCTGTAGTCGAAGGTATACAACTACGTTTCTACACGATGATCCAAATTAAGGGTGCACCAGTGGTATCTCCATTAGTATTGAATGAGGAAAGATGTAGTATTTTTTGTGTTGATTATGAAGGTGAAAACAGAAAAAAGATCGAACATGCAGGTAACGGGTTATTTCAAAAAACGTATTTAAGGATTTCATGGAAACTTCTTAAAACGGTAGGTGTTTCAGGATCTTATATACAACAGATCTGTACGAGTACATGAACATTACAGGACACTCGCCTTGATATGGCTGCTCAGCTCCTCCACATTGCTCTCCACACTTCACTGAAACTTGCCCCTCATTGCCTAACCTTAATAACTCCCAGCTAGATCGGTCAATTTTAAAATACACCGCATAATTTGCACAGAAAACAGTATATAATTTCGTTGTAAATACATATGTATAATATAATCTTATGTTGCCTTTAAGATAAGAACGCATACTTATCAAGGGTAAATTAATAACAATAACTTACTTAATTGAATTAAGGTACAGGATAAATTTCCAGAACGAATTCTACCTAAAGAATTAAGTAAACACAACGCAGTGTAATGTTTATTGTTTTATTATTAAATATTACACTTCAAAGATTAGAATTCTAAAACTATACAGTCATTCAACAAACACAATATGCACAACTTAAATATTATAATAGCTTTAATTAGACGTAAAAGAAAAATAATAAAATATATAGGTATTCAATACTTGTCATTAGCTTCCTTTTCTTTATAAACATTATATATTTTTTTCATTTTCAGTATAAGTTAATAACTATTACAATAGATATTATTTAATGTGTTGTGTTTTAATAAGGAGAAAAGAATGAAAAGAGAATGAATCGGAAATATTAAAAATACACAAAGATGTGAAAATATGCATCTCTACCTGATTCTTTTTTAACTTCATAAATGCAATGCAAGGTAGTAAGAATAGATAATATTTATATATTTAATAATTAGGCACACTCTCATTCACACTATATTTACATATTTTTTGTATGCCTTATCCGTACAAAAATTATCAATCATTATTATTATAGATATTTTTTTAATATTATATTATTATTACAAATCAGACCAATATTATTCTTATTATTATACACTGATTTTTTCCTTATAATTCTCCTGTAGGTGAGGTTTAGTGTGTATGTGTTTTATTTTATTCAAACTTGCCGTTTGCTTAGAATATAAGAAATAAAAGCAATATTTGTGTATGATTTTTACACAATTTATCCGGGTACGTGGGTTTTATTTCGCTTAGATTACATTTATGTCTTTTTTGTATTTAAATCCAGAACAAACCGAGTAAATTTGTCCAATCCTGCGCATGATGAAGTTCTTAAATAGAATTCCACGTTTTTCAACATGCGCAGCAGTGAAAAACCTGTACTAAGCACCATGTGCAGATTTGTGATGCACACAAAAATGTTATTTTATGAAGAAACAAATTTAAAAGCATATATTTATTTTTTTAATTTACTTAAAGATTACGTACGTGACATCTTTTTCATATTTTTTTTATAATTAAAACTAGTTGCTTCTTATTTAAATATATAAAAACGAAATTGGTGTTCACACTCATTAATAATAATAAATTGTTACTAGTAAAAAAATAATTCAATTAAAAAAAAATAGATTAGAAATTAAACGCAAGAAAAGTGATTTTGGAAGTTCACACAATTTATTTGGAGAGGGAAGGGAGGATTTTTTTTGTGTGGCGAGGGATACTTATCTAATATTAATTATACTTAAATATTTCCTTTAAAACTTTAATATAGCGCGTGTTTTGTTAATACTTTCACGTTGTATTTTATTTTAATATTACGAAATAAGAAAATAATAAAATAGACATTAAAATGGATTAGATACGCGAACGAATGAAAAAAAAGTGTAAAGAAAAAGAAAACTTCCTTTCCTCAGTTTAACAGTACACCTAAAACATCCTCGAAATTAAAAATAAAAATCGGTTTCCATTTTACTTTTTTGTTTCCTCTGGTTTTTTAAATAAAATTCTGTCTTACAAAAACACGCACTTTCTACGTTTTACTGGTTCTGGAGGTTCCAGGGCAGCTAATATTGCTTCGTCAAATACGTTTTTCAAACCTTTTTGTGTTAATGCAGAACATTCTACGTACTTGACAGCTTTCAATTCTTTCGCTAGTTTCTCCCCTTGTTCTAGGTTAATCGGTTTCTGTTTGTTCTTTGCTAGTTTCTCAATTGTCGTGACGTCGTCGCGCAAGTCCACTTGGGTGCCGACTAATAAGAACGGTGTTTTTTGACAGTGATGAGTGATTTCAGGTACCCACTAAAACAAGCACACATAAATCATTGGCAATTGTGAGTAAAATGGTGGATAAGCATATTGGATTCACTTGGGGTAAATTACAGGTGGATTATTCAAACGTATGTATATAGTTTTCCACTCCGAATCTTTACAGTTGGCTTTACATTAATGTATGTTCTATTTTCTTTCCTTGCAAATGCACTTACTGGTCAATGAAAATGATTTTTTTAGCTACAATTAACTTTTTCGATAGTACAAATTGATATTTCATACAAATAGTTACTATTTACGTGAATTGAGCTTAGAGAAATCAGATGACGATAAGCAACATCGTTTGTCAAAATATCAAATCGTATGTCGTATTGTCAAATATATTGAGCATTATTCAGTGATTATTCATGTGCTGTGTATACACAGCGCGCTATAGCCAGCACCACTGAGCCGAATTTATCGGTCTATCGATGAATAGTGCAGCTAGTTTTAGTCACACGACGAATCAGTGTACGCAATTAAACAGTATAAGCTACCGGTTTCCAATCAAATGTTAGCGCACGTATGGCCTAAGGAATTTTGCCAGTTTTGAAGACAGATGCCCTATTTAAAAATCTGATCTGCTTAGTCAGGTGTAAGAGGGGTCCCTTACATCATACACAAGTATTTCGGCTTATCTACGTACAGGATCTGCGTCAATAGCTGTATGGTTTAGCTACTAATGTACACATAATGTTAAAACATCGCAGTATCGTCGCAGCAAATAACTTCTACTTGGTGCATTCTTTAAAAACTGTTTCAAATAAAGACTGTACACATTTCCATCTATTTTATGGAGCGGTAAAATTTCAAGATTTGTGTACACCGAAACTCTTCCCTGGGGACACCTGCTTCAAGCGGACAAATTTTGCAATGAAATACTTAACCGGCAACGTGAAAATTTAATAAGAAAGCATGGATGACGCAAGATATTATGAATGAATGGGTGCCCCAATTTGGTAGAAAAATAGTCAGACAAAAACAAAAAATTTTATTATTTTTGGACAATGCAGAGTCTCGCTCTCGTGAGGTAAAGCTACAAAACATAAAAATTATCTTTTCACCTCCCAACACTACATCAATGTGTCACCCTCTAGACCAGGGGACTACATAGAACTTTAAACTCTATTATTTAGGGTTAATACTTAAGCACATTTTATCAAAAAACGATCAAGTAGGATCTGCTTCAGCGTTAGCAAAGTCCATATACATATGTATGTTTTAGAAACACTTTATTACATTAAGAAACCATGGAATAAAGTTTCGTCGCTACAAAATTGCTTTAACAAAGCTGGTTTTCAAAAAAATAATGGCGATTCTATCTCGTTCGAATGAGATCCAGAAGATTATCTGCCTTTATCTGCGATAGTCCTAATGGAAAGGTATGAAATGAACACAAGACAAGAAAATCTCGGAAATTATATTAGAATCGACGATATTGCAACAATAGAAAAGATGAGTTAAAACATTTACGATGCGATTCACAGCATGAAGAAGACAGCGATCTAAAGTGTGACACTCTTGAAAGCAGCTACACAAATACTACATATAATCAGGCTTTCAAAGAAATTAACGATTTAAAAACTTTTGCAAATGATGGCTCTACATTGCATTTGAAGACCTCAAAACTTTAGATCACTTTCAAACTAGTTTTTTAAATCAAAAATATTTACTGCCTGCCTGCTGGTTAGATGGTCATGTGTATAGGATTTTTCAAGAACATACTCTACCAAAATTGCTTGAGAATGTTCCATTTAACACATATTTGAACAAATATTGTTTTTCAGTTTGATGGTGCACCAGCACATTTTGGATTAAATTGCCGAAATTATCTGAATGCACAGTTTCTACTATTTGAATTACCTGTAACAGGCATATTTAAATTTGAAATATTTTGAAAATTGTAACTGATACTAATGAAACAAAAGATAGAAAAGTTCAAAGAATTATGTGTATGTATAGCAATATTTATAAAGAATTTGGCAGAAACATAAAAAACAGTAAGATGTTTAGTTATATATGTTTACAGAGAAAAATATGCAATCCTTGCAAAAAAATCCAATTCTATACACCACATCACACAAATTTATATTGTAATAAAAGGAAATTAAGGGCATGGTAATAAAGAAATTAACATGTTCATAACCAACAAACTGTAAAACAATTATTTACATGCATGCATGAGATATTCAAATAACAGTACTTCCTAATTAAAACTGTAACTGGTCGTAAAAATATTTCAAATACACTTATTACACACTTTTTAGTAACAAAACAAATTAAATACATATTACACATTTTATGTACAATTTGTTTTTAGGTTAAATATCTAACCATATTTTTATATTTTATCTCTCACTTAGTCATACTTTTCCCAAGTATCTATTCAAATATTCCCCAACTACTTTAATTGTAATCCAACATAAAAAATGATAAGAATATGAATCATACTTACTTTTTCTTTGACATTTTCATAAGACGATGGACTTACTACTGAGAAACATACTAGAAAAACATCAGTTTGTGGGTAACTTAACGGTCTTAACCTATCATAATCTTCTTGCCCTATAATGAATTTCTAATTATATAAAGTCCGTTATTAATTATATTGTTCATGTACCTGCAGTATCAAATAAACCTAGAGTATAAGGTTCACCTCCTATCATAACAGTAACTGCATAATTATCAAATACAGTTGGTACATATTCTGATGGGAATTTATTTGTTGTATAACTGTAAATCCGAAAGAAAGCGAATGAATTCTACTGTTTATTTTGAAAGGAGACTATTAATGTACGTACCTTATTAACAAACACGTTTTTCCTACAGCTCCGTCACCGACTACGACACATTTAATAGTCTGCATGTTGTATTATTACCTGAAAACATTTTTCTCTCACTCAAAATGTCAGGTGAAGTGTCAAATTTGTAAAATTGTTCCGATAACGTAGAAACGATATTTTAGCGGTTCGCGTTAAACTCTATTCGTCTGACTGAACGATCTACATCGCCGGTCCCTCCGTAGTCGTAGAATAGCGAAAACAAATAGTATTTTTTATCAAAAGAAGCCATTTTTAGCATTAGCACTAGCGTCATTGACATGTTAAACCCGGAAATATTAATTTAAATTGTATTAATAAACAGCGAATGCTATCGTTTCGTTCCTACATTAAAAATAATAAACAATAAACATTGCGAATAACTTACGAAATTAACTATCCAAATCTAAAATATCAAAAAAATTTGCTTGCAATGGGTTGGGTTCACGTACACAAACCACACCACACTGGACTTGTGGATATGGTGACCTCTATTGTATTCATACCGAATTACAAAATTAATTGACAATTATCACGTTTGCTGACAACATCCACGAAAGAAACACACTATTTAAATCTAAGCACATTTTAAAGAAATACTAACGTATTTATCAATAATTTTAATAAAGATTCATATTTTAAATAAAGTTCAACCCGTCTCGGTTATAATTTTTGTGTATTACAACTATTTCATCTCAAAATATTTTGATTATTTTTATGCAAAGTTGCAAAACTTCTTCTTATCGAAGTAAATATTTACAAAAATTATTACATACAAAGTAAAATGCTTTTATTATTCCATATTAAACAAGAAAATACTTTAAATACGATTTGTAATAGGAACTTTTGCAGGTATCTGTTTCGCAATAATTAAGATTTGTAATCCTGACGTCAAATGTCACTATAGGAAAATTTACTGTCAAATTCTTTAGAATTAGCGGTATCTGGTTACTTACACGTGAGTATATTTTTGCAATTTTTTTCCATATTTCTGTGTATAATATTGAATAAATTTATAAAATAAATGTGTATAGATGGTAGAGTATGTAATATTTGTATAAATCCATTAGAGTCATCCACGTTAATGACCTTGTATCGTTACATTTTTTATGGCTTAAATTGCTGAAGTTGAATAGTGTTCAAGTCTATAATCTTTTTCAAAGCATATCGGTACTGCATAAGTTTGATTTCCAACGTTATGAATCATTCACGTTTTATTAGGTTTGAACTAATTCGGTTTTAGATTTCACCAGGACTATTATCTAATTTTTTATTTAAAAATGCCTTCTGACGCAAAAAAACGTGAACAACAACGTAAAAAGGAGGCGGCGAAAGCTAGACAAGGCGGCAAGAAAACTAATAATGCTAGAGCAGATGATGACGGAAGTAAGACTAATGGTTCACTAAATGAAAATGGATCTATTGAGTTGAGTACTGAAGGTTAGTACATACAGCCTTTTGTTGTATTATACTTATAATAACATATTTAATATACAGAGGCTTTGTGCCAGAAATTAGAGGCCGATGCAAGATTAAATGCTGAAGCTAGAGCATGTACTGGTTCTTTGGCTGTACATCCAAAATCTAGGGATATTAAAATTGCTAATTTTTCAATTACGTTCCATGGTAGTGAAATGTTACAAGATGCTTTGTTAGAACTGAATTGTGGAAGACGATATGGATTGCTTGGAGCTAATGGATGTGGTAAGATATGCAAGAAACTATAAAAAACATTGTGAACAAAATTACTTTATCACTTCACTCCACTTTATTCTTTGTCACAGGAAAATCCACTATTTTGGCCGTTTTGGGTAACAGGGAAGTTCCTATCCCAGAGCATATCGATATTTTCCATTTAACACGCGAAATGCCAGCTTCTGATAAAACGGCGTTGCAATGTGTCATGGAAGTCGATGAAGAGAGAGTCCGTCTTGAGAAACTGGCCGAGGAGCTTGTTAGTTGTGAGGATGATGGTATAAATTAAATTAACGTTTCTGTACAATATATATTATAATACGATTTATTTGTAGAATCCCAAGAACAGCTAATGGATATATACGAAAGATTAGACGAAATATCGGCTGATACCGCCGAAGCTAGAGCAGCCAATATCTTGCATGGTTTAGGTTTTACGCGGCAGATGCAAATGCAGAAAACCAAAGACTTTAGTGGTGGCTGGAGGATGAGAATCGCCTTAGCTAGGGCTCTGTATGTGAAACCACATTTATTACTTTTGGATGAACCTACTAATCATTTAGATTTGGATGCTTGTGTGTGGTTGGAGGAAGAATTAAAACAGTAAGATATTTATTTAATCTCAAATTTTGAAATAATTAAATCTGTTGCGTATCTTTTAGTTATAAACGTATTCTGGTGATTATATCTCATTCACAAGACTTTCTCAACGGTATCTGTACGAATATTATTCATGTAAACAAGAAACGTCTCAAATATTATACGGGAAATTATGACGCTTTCGTTAGAACTCGTTTAGAATTGTTAGAGAATCAAATGAAGCAATACAATTGGGAACAGGATCAGATTAATCATATGAAGGTATGCTATTTCATTTATTATATGCGGTTTTTTAGAAAAAGAACGCTTAATCTCAGAAGAGTGTGGTTCATTAGCATTACAGAACGTTACATGATACATTTTTATTTTTTCTAGAACTACATAGCTCGATTTGGTCATGGTTCCGCAAAATTGGCAAGGCAAGCCCAATCCAAAGAAAAAACTCTGGCGAAAATGGTCGCATCTGGACTAACCGAGAAAGTAACTACAGACAAAGTCGTAAATTTCTATTTTCCAAGCTGTGGTAAAGTGCCGCCACCTGTCATTATGGTGCAGAACGTTAGTTTCCGCTACCACGATAAAGGGCCATTTATCTACAAGAATTTAGAGTTTGGTATCGATTTAGATACTAGGGTGGCTTTAGTAGGCCCTAATGGTGCTGGCAAAAGTACTCTCCTGAAATTATTATACGGGGATGTAAGTTAAAACATTTTCTGAATTACATTTTATACTATTCTAATTCTTATTTACAGTTAGTGCCAACAGAAGGTATGATAAGGAAGAATTCTCATTTGAGAATCGCGAGATATCACCAACATTTACACGAATTACTCGATTTGGACATATCACCGCTGGATTATATGCTGAAATGTTTCCCGGAAGTTAAAGAAAGGGAGGAAATGAGAAAGATCATCGGTAGATACGGTTTAACTGGTAGACAACAAGTTTGTCCTATAAGGCAATTGTCCGACGGCCAAAGATGTAGAGTGGTGTTTGCTTGGTTGGCATGGCAAGTTCCACATCTATTACTACTTGATGAACCGACCAATCACTTGGACATGGAAACGATTGATGCACTGGCGCAAGCTATTAACGAGTTCGATGGCGGTATGATGTTAGTTAGCCATGACTTCAGGTTGATAAGTCAGGTTAGTAACGATAAAATTGAAATTTTGGTTCAGAGTTTTGTTAACCAATTGAATTTTTATCCGCAAGGTTGCTGAGGAGATTTGGATATGCGAAAATGGTACTGTTACGAAATGGGAGGGTAATATCCTCAAATATAAGGAGCATTTGAA
The DNA here is from genome assembly GCA_004785975.1 of Popillia japonica. Classification (NCBI taxonomy): domain Eukaryota; kingdom Metazoa; phylum Arthropoda; class Insecta; order Coleoptera; family Scarabaeidae; genus Popillia; species Popillia japonica. The sequence goes on from ML218492.1 coordinate 25,320, forward strand.
GTCTAGGATCTTCAGAGAAAATAAAGAAAATATCATAAAAAAGAAATAATACTTAAATAGGTATATCACAGACAATAGTTGAATTTCGAAAGTAAATAAAAGTTTTTAAAACAAATTGCGGTACGATTATGATCTTTTTAAGTTATTACAATTGTTGTGTTGGTTTACAAGTGAGTGCTGAGTAAGTTGTATTTTTAAATTAATACTGAAAAGAGATATGAATGGAAATATATATATTAGTAAATTATTCTAATGTATTATATTTATTTTATAACAGGTTCATTACACATTATTATATACATAATTTTTTTGAAAATAAAATCATACAATAGAGTACTTCCTGGCAATTTTCTTCTTTTTATTTTGTTTTAGAAAGGTAAGTACAATATATTCAAGCCAGCTACCATATTTTTTATGCAATAGGGAATGGACATGGAATGATTGCATTGGATTAATTTGATAAATACGTTTTACCGCTTCATAACATTGCTAACATCATATTTTTTTAGTTCTCTTTACTACCTAATAACCGCTTTCCTTTACTTTTGTCAAATTATTTTTTCTAAAATTTGTGTCCGTTAGTTAAAATGTTAGAATGTACGGCAGGATCTAGCACTGCATCTACATAATATTTTATAAGTTTATTGTCTTTTCTATATCCACTAAGTGTTTACGTCCACTATATACAATAGCACCCCATACTATTATGCTCAGCTGTCGGTGGACATGACCTGATGCAAAGTTCGCATGTCATCTACACCTACCGTAAGTTGTGTTTCGTTAGGAAATAAAAGTCGCGCAATCTCAGCCTCCATCACAGCAAGCCAGTTACCAAGAAGGCGAAGCATGCAACGCTACTACCACTTAGCGATGGCTTCGTATGCCATGCGATACCTTGGAAGAATTCTGTTGAATCCTTCCCAACAACGTCACTGCTCTGGACCTGAATAAAGAAGCGTTGTCAATCTTCGATTGCACACATAGCATGTACACACTTCACCTTATGAATACACAAAGAAAAATCATAGAGACAAAATACCTTGGATGGAACACACACATCCAGAAAACTACCAACAACGCCACTATTGCTCTTGTCAGGTGCAGAAGACTGTGCAGAATAAATGGGGATGTAAGTCCCCCAAACGGACTGTGGTTATACACAAGGGTAATCAGACCCATGATAGTACTACAGGGACAAAAGGTGCGGCATGCAGCGGCGGTCATGACGCTAAGTGGAGTACAAAGACTGACTTGACTGTGTTCCACGGGCGCGATGAGATCGGCCCCTACCACAGCAATGAAGGTTGCCCTAAGCCTGCCACCACCACATATTTATAAGCAAGGAACCGCTAGGTTCACAGTACACAGACTGATATATGGGGAAGCACCGATAAGAAAATCGCACGGTGCTGATTATAAAAAACTATTGGATGAACGTAAGGAAAGGAGGGGGAGG
>SMLS01067449.1:0-31219 GCA_004785975.1 Popillia japonica
AATGGTGACTACCGCTGGGTATATATTTGGTTTCTGTGGTAGTAGCACGAAAGAGTGAGCAACTAGATTTCATCTTGTATTTTAATAATAATAATAATAATAATAATAATAATTCATGCCTTAGCATCCCCCAACAGCTTGCGCCAATTACAGGGGGCATCGGCTGGCCATGAGTTATTATTACGCCTGCGGCTGTAGACCGACTTAAGATGTTATCTTTCCGCATTTGCCGTGGAATTTGGGAAACTACAGAAAACCAAATTCAGAAAGAACGCATCGGATTCGAACCCGATACCACCAGACTGTGAAGCGAGCGCGCTAGGCACTGCGCTACACAGCTGGCTATTATTTTCTCAGCTAAACCTAAAATTTTCATTTTGAAACGGCGTATCTGGAAGGAAGTTTCTAAAATATATAAATTCGACTTTTCTGAGTCTTCAAATAGTGTGTTTTTTTTTTTAGTTTTTCTTTGCAGGAAAGTATTCAATAACCAGTGGGTCATCGAAGGTTTTCAGTTACAGATGATAGAAATAAACTCTACCTTCACAAGACTTAGTTTCTATGGAACCTGCTTTCTCAGGGTTCGATATATACAGACTTGGAAGCCTCAGTAGTTACATTAATTGTGGATTAAAAAACCTCGACAAATGTATGGTGCAAGATACAGAAGTCCAAACAGTTTGGAATTTTTAAATATCTAAAAATGTAAATGCCTGTCATAATCCGGGCTAGATTTCTTTTACAAAAAATATTCAAAACGAGCTACATTTAGCGCGAAGATCTATTAGACAGGTAATCTTGGAATTGTTTCTACGCTACAATTCTATTTGCAATACGAGAGTTAATACCCATTTCCAATGTAACCGAAAGAAGCAAAAACTTAAACAACATGCGTTACACGATTGAACAGATATGGTTATTAAATTAAGTCGCAGAAGGTATATATATTTCGCATAGTATAAAGAGACTTGATCCTTGAACGACAGTATGATAACGGCATCTATAATGCAATTACATGTAAATGAATATCGGCGCTGGTATTCAGGCATTCCAATATCGAGCACCTGACCGGAGTAAGGAATAGAGCCGATATGCTCGCATTATCAATAAAACGAGTCGGAGACTTCAACGGAGACCCAGGAACTTCTACTTTACCCGCCGTTTTCGCAGGTTCGGAATGTCTTCTTCGTAGAGCTCTCGGGACGTGATGACAGCGAATGAATTCCATTCCCTTCTCTCTATCGCTCTCTACGCCGATTTCCGGGAACCATCGACCCCTGATTGCTTTCTATTGCCGTTCGACGCACTTGTTGATAATCGATGACAGCGATGTCTTTACTAAGTCCGATTTAGAGGAATATTCTTGCAATTATATTATGTAATAGTAGAAAAATATGGATACTCTTCTAGACTATTTTTTATTATTGGACTTCTTAAGTTATAAACATAATCATTACGATTTTAATTTAAAATTCAGTACTTAGTAATGCACATAACATAACAAGTATCAAATAGAATAAAATTTAAGATTATGTGATAGTATTACTCTATTACTTTTACTAAAATTATCAGGCAGAAATTCTAATATAATTCAAAGTATAGATTGAATCAAGTGTGTAAAGTATTAGAGCCGACAAACAAATAAATAGTCAAATATACTCTCTGACGACAGGATTTTATGATAGTTTTATGAAGTTTTTTCAAAATCCGATTCTGTACTGTGTGTAGTAGGAGGAACACGAATCGCAACTAAAGCACTCTAACGTTTGGAATTGTTTTTCCGGCATTTGTATTTCATCGATGTCAAGTAGATGGATTGGCAAGACACCTCCGAAAACTCTGCGTATGAGAAGCGATGAAAAATATATTTACGCTACCAAAATCGATTTCGTATTTATTTTTTCCAGACTTCCGAACAAATACAGTAGCTCGAGAGTGTAAAACGATTACACAAACATAAGAATGTAGAAACAATCTACGTAAATTTAAAATAAATTGCGCCCAAGCGCTCGTGTTATGCCGAATATATGTACATATGTATATGTACATTAACAGTATATTAACACATAAACTTAACAATTAATTTTTCTGAAGAAACTACATGGGCGAAACGTACATACATAACTATTGGAGTTCGTTTTTTTTTTAATTTCCGCATAGCCAAGACCAGTAAACAATTTTAATACATAAATTTCTGTAATAATTTTCTATATTAAATAAAATCGAATATGAAACCCGTACTGTTGAATTTCCGTCTGCTACTAATGCTAGATTCAACTTTTACAAAACTGATTTCAATCAACTTTATCGTGACCTCGCCAATACTGACTGGTCATATCTTGAGCCAAGTTACTTAAGCCATTGAGAAATTTGATGAGACATTTTTCCTTATATGTGAACAATCAGTGCCTCATTATAGAACATACGTATATCTTATCCTTCATGGTTCACTGCAACTGTAATATCGACATTGAAAGGTAAGCTATGCTACAGACGCAAGTGGAAAATCACGTAGAGTCTATTTTACGCAAATGAAATTAAAAGTCATTGAATTATCTGCAAAGGTCAAATATCTCTAGCCTATAACTTATTTGGAAAAGTTGGTCGATCAATCAAAAATAATCCCAGAGAACTATTTAAATTCATCAACCAGAAAAAATGTAAAACAAGAATCCCTGCTGCTTTAATCCATAATAATATTACCCTTGATTCTCCGAAAGGCATTGTTAATGGTAAATATTTCCAAGTATATGTATATCGCCGATCAACACGGGTTTCTTCCTGATCGATCGACTGTAACTAACCTGGTTTCTACTACTCAATATTATTATTATGTTATTCATCTGCTGCCTTTGACCCTATTGCTCACGAACTTCTTTTATTCTAGCTTAATGCACTTGGAATGTACCCAAATTATCTAAAACTAATTGTTTCCTATCTTTGTTTCCACATCAGGTGTTCCTCAAAAATCTAATCTAGGCCCTTGCTCTTTCTTGCCTATATTAATGATTTGTTTGATATGTGCTCTGTTTTGGCCAATGCCGATGACATAAAGATTTACACTGTTGTTTATTCTGACACGGATATAACCGATCTGCAATGCAATCTTGATATTTTTGTTAATTGGTGCTTAAGAAATAAATTAAGGATCAACATTTCTAAATGTTGCTCTGTTCGTTATACACGTAAGCATAAAATAATGTACTCTGTTATTCAATAAATAATGAACCTATTTCTAAATCTCAAAGTTTCTGTGATCTTGGAGTACTTTTTGATGTCAAACTAAAATTTACATCTCACATTGACACTCTTTGCTGCTCCGCGTCACGTAAATTTGGGCTTATAATGCGAACATCTCAATACTTTAATGATTCTGATCTTCTTAGATTGCTGTTTTTTGCATTTGTTGTGAGTAGTCTGGAGTATACTTGAGTTCAAAATATAGTGCGGGGTCATTAGTAAAACTATTAGGAATTCATTGTGGTAATCCCTTCATAACCCGGGGACTGTAAACAAAGATTTTAAGAACCTGAAAACTATCTGGGCCGGCTTAAGGATATTAAGAAAATAAAGTCATTAATATTAATGTATAACCTTACTACTCAATTTTTATAACACTGTCCTGTAGCTTGTTTTTCATATCGCTTACTTTTATTGCATACCACCTGCCGTGCTGGGGTAATTATGAGAGCTTACCGTTCGCACTATAGTTTGAACCGGAACACTTCTCCTGTTTGTTCACCTTATTATTTATGTTACCAGCTTAGTATTGAGCCACTGCAACGCAAACTTCTAAAATTTCTTTAATTTAAGATTGATGGATACTTCCTGTCTAAGAGTATAGATTACGAACAGTTATTTAGAACATACAATGATCAGTCTCTATCATCGCGGCGTGATGCGTAATGTGCTCGTTTTGTTTGAAAATTGGTACATGAGGTAGTTGATTCCTCATTTTTATTATCGCAACTTCAATATCATATTCCGCGTGAGTCATGCAGATTCATTCATCTTTATCTATTTCTTGTTCTACGACATAAGTTTCGTTTAATTTTCCTTAATACCGTATGGCTCGACTGTCTAGTTTGAGTCAGAATGATACTTTTATTTGATTTTGTTATTATCGCATTGATATATTATATTCAGTACCTGATATTAATTTTGGTTTTTGCTTTTTGTTGCCTTTTTTCTCTTTATTATTTATGTTGATATACTGTTAGTAGTATATTTTTATTTTAGTTTAGTTATTGAATTAATTACTTAAATTTTCACTTGTATCTTTTTTGTATTCTGTGTGTGTTGTATTAATAATTTTTATGTTACCTTGTAAATGGCATCTTTTGGGTAATAATAGTATATTATGACACTGGTGCATAATCAAGCTTTTAAAGCACGAGTAACGAGTTTAAAGCCACGACGCGAAGCGGAGTGGCTTTAACGTTACGAGTGCTTTAAAAGCTAATTATGCACTGTGTCATACGATATTTTTTAGTATAAATGCAACAATAATTTTAACTAGAAGAAATCAAATCAATAATTTCAATACATTTTATCGAGTGATATGTGTCTCTATATTATTTTGACCATATTGATGAATAGTAAGCATCATTATAAAACAACTTATGGAGCTGATTTTACGCCACTTAAGTGCTTTAAGAGTAGAATATGCATTTCTCAGCGAAATTAGCGGACATTGCTTAAAAATGATAAAAAAAGCTAATTAGCACTTTACGTATCCTTTCAATGTGTTTTTGCAAGAAAGTTTGTCGTTCTCAAGTACAGGATGCAGCAGTCAAATCTGCATTTTTTAATGAACGCGGGAACTAGGAAAATGAACCGGGCGAATTGGCAAAGTCACCGTTGCGTTCCCTCGTCCAACAACATCATGATTTACTCAAATCCCATGCTTGCAGAGGTCTCTGTAAGTAGGAATGTGGTGAGACACAGTAAGTTGACGCTCACGTGTTTGTATTGAGCCAAAGTATAATTTTCGGCCTTTAGAAGTCGTCAGGTTGGTGTTGTTACTGCAACATCTATCTCAACACAAGAAATAATGTATCACCTTCATGACAATGGGTTTTCGTTTCCGAAAGCCAATAGTATGCCTTCAACTTATCACAGATCACAAAAATATGGATAGAAGAAGCATTTAATTCAGATAACAACGTCTGCAGTCAATTTTTGTTTATTGATAAATCAAGATTCAGTCGGCGACCAGTTAACAAACTTTTGATTTAGCGTGATTACGAAATAACTCTAGAAACTGAAGAAAGACCTCAATATAAAGGCAGAGGGCGGTGGTCGCATTATATGGACTAAAATAAGCGTCAGAAGCGATGCTGAATAGTATCTCATTCAGAATGTGCGCTTTGCTTCTCATAGGTATTTGTACGAAATACTGTCGCTCTTTGTTCTCCCATATCTAATTGCTGTGGGATAACAACTCATTTATATAGATGATAGTGCTCATCCATAGGTAGCAAACTTTGGTGACAATTGATTTAATGAGCTAGAAATAATAGGAATAAACTGGCAGACTATTGCAGGGGTGGCAATTCTATCAAACAATTTTGACATTCATTTGGAAATCCTTCTCGATATTCCAATTCTTCCGCTTTGTTCAGTTACAAAGTTTCAAATTGAGGGGAAAATGAGATAACATTGTCTTAAAATTATTTGCTAATTTGGTTTACTTGCCGGTACGATCTCGAGTTATTTTAGCCGTCCGAGGAGACCATACACCTTACATTTTTTACAAGAACTACTGAAATTGTACTTCTGTTAAGTGTTTCTCGGCTATAAAGCACCATCCGTGAGCAGTAAGACACCAGCCACATGTCCTACATGTTCTCTGCATATCGCTCAAATCCAACACTGGTGTTCGAAATATGCTATCTTTTAGATAAGCCTACAATCAAAAAATTCTCTGAAGTAATTCAAAAATTGTGCAGTACAGTAACAATGTGCCTCACCTTGATTTAAATATGCGTTTCGAGTTTCATCATATTCATTCAACTGATTGATAAATGTTTCTAAAATGTCTTTGCTGTACCTTTGAGCAGTAAAGGTTCCCTGAAATACTGGTGAATCATTTGACCAATATTTCAATGAAGTGAAAATCGACATGCAGTTATTGAACAATTGCTATATCCAGAGAAAATATCCACAGAAAATGCGAAAATTTGTGTGGAAACGTCGAATTAAGTATATAAAAAATAAAAATATAACTTTTAATGCAAGGCAGCCATATACACCGCTAGTTTTGCCGCGACGGCGCATGCGCAAAACTAGCGGCGTGTATGGCTGCCTTGCATTAAAAGTTTGGTTTGCGTTTGCACCCGCCGCCGTAGCGCATGCGCAAGAGTACTGTTTATCTAGCTACCATGCATTAAAAGTAATATTTTTCGCTGCGCATGCGCAAAATTACTTCTACATATGGCTACCATGCACTAAAAGTAATATTTTTCTTAATTTTTCTTTATACTTCATTCGACGTTTTCGCACAAATTTTCGCATATTCTGTCGTTTTTAGATCTAACGATGCGTTATACGTTATATTAATGTCCTGCAAAAGGCAGCACTTTACACAAAATGACCGATCTAACCTAAAAATAACATTCCTTTTATTATTTTTCCTCGCAAAAATAGGTGCGTCCGCGCTGAAATTTTTACATTTTCTGTCATTTTAGGACCCAAGGATACGTTATACCAAAAATTATGCAATTCGGAGTTACGGCGCTATTCTTCAATTTTGCCATTCATTTTAATGGCCCATTATAGAAGTGCAACACAAGATGCCGAAGGCAATTGGAGATATTCATTTCCAAGTTGTGTAGATCAATTTACGCAACGCTTCCCAGACTTTAACTTTGATTATGACCCTTTTCGACATCGCAGACATATTATAACACATCGCTTTGAGGATAAACATTGTATTTGTAGACGAAAATCGACTGGCAGGCCCGCCAAATTAACGGAGGATGTTCTAGAAGACTTTCGACATCGAATAGAACATAGCCCTAATAAGTCAGTTGCAAAACTGTCCCAACAAGCAGGTATTTAATTAATTTAATTTAAAACGTAGAGTGAATATTTGTTTGCAGCAAAATGGTCATCACTTCCAACATTTATAATAAAAAGGTCAACAAAAATGCATGTTTTAACTGTCTTTATTGTGAAATAGTATATTACATAACGAGAGTTGTAAGTAGCTTATTATATGCGAGTAGAAAAATTGCGCGCGAGCCGCGTAGCGGCGAGCGCAGTAATTAATAATAATAATAATAATAAATTGCCTTTATTGAACAGCACAAAAAAATAGGTACATATATAATATGAAAGAAGGAATAACACAGAACAACAAAATAACACATTTTCCTCAAATATACGCGCACCTCCAAGGAACCCAAATCGGCTATTCAATCACAAGGCGGGGTTCAGAATAAATTCTGTTTTTCAACCCGACCTGGTCGTTTGGTTAATTTGTCTAATTACATTACATGCCTATTTGATAACCTAAACCTAATTCCAGCAGCGTAATTACTAATGGTACTATAAAGACTTTGCACTGCACTATAATGAAAAGTTATTGTCGTTGTAATCTATCACTTTGCATCCCCATCAACAATGATCTCATTTTGTTTCTAAAGGCGGTATCCGACAGCGGCTTCAAAGCTTCAGGCACCCTATTATATTTGCTATACATAGAAAACGCGAAAGATCTCTGAAACAGTGCAGTCTTATGACGGGGAGGAGAGAGCAGACCTCTGAATCTGGTTGTAATGCTATGAACATCAGAGCGAAACCTAATTTTATTATAAAGATATGGTGGTTCTACGAGCATGTAATAAGCTTACAACTCTAGTTGTGTACTATACTTTTTCTACGAATGAATTTACCAATTTACGTTGTTTGTTGTACGCCAGTCCATTGCTGGTATACCTTTTCATATCTTTCTCTTGATTTTTCTGGTAATAGGTTTTCAGTAGTGTTCGCAGCTAACTGAATAATATTGGGTAGTGTATTACTCAATTCATTTTCGCTCTCCAATAACTCATTTCAATTATTTATTTTAAAATAAATGTATATTCGGATAGCGGACAGCGGAGTTTTGATTAATTTTAATCTGTCAAAATTATGGGCGGGTCCTAAATCGTTTCCATGGTTATTTGATTGTTTTTATATAGAACTGAAGCGTATTTTTTTTTATATACCTAGTCATTCATGTCAGTAGCTTCTAATGATCTGTTTACTTAGCAACCAGATAATAGGTAATTTACTAGTAAGAGAGTAGAAAAAAGCTTTTAGTGCGTTAGCTACTCCAGAAGCAAAATTGACAATATTTTCATTATAAACTGTAAATAAAATTTATGCTATTAAAGTGCTAATAAATACTAGTGTTTTATTTAAATAAACATACGTTTACGTTATACGTTTCAATTAAAGTGAATTTTAAAATAATTTCTGTCAAACTATTTTCAATTAGGGATATTGTTTGCAGTAGCACCAATTTGTCATGTTGGTTGCATATGTCATGTTACAACAATTAATGAAGGCCCGTTATGTTTAAACTAGAATCGACGTTAAAATTTAGTTGGTAACTGAGATTGATTATTGACACTAATCAAATGTCATTTGAATTTACGTTTATGTAGTAAATAACATACTGATTTATCTACGTCCTTTTCTATCAACATGTCAACACAAACTAGGTGATCGGTAGCGGCTTATATTTTTCTATAATTTTGTCGATGTTGCATTCTAGTCTTCATAATCCAGAATTTCTTCGATTCCTAACTTCCAAATCAATTTTTTTTGTATGAGTAATTACTTCTATGTAATTATTTCTATGGCTTACTTCTTTTATTAAATCCATAAAATTATGTCAGATTTCTTCGGTACAGATGTATGGAACCTGCTTCCTTGTACTCTCAAATTGCGGTGCATTACATACAAGCTTTATTATCTAATTAAATTGGTATGTTTTCTCGAAAGTTTGTTTCCCCAAAAAAAGAATAAATAATATTTTATGTTCTATCTACAGGTTGCTTCAAATCAACGAGTCACTACGAGGGTCTTGCTTACTAATATATCAAAATTCACTATAGGTTTAAACTGGCAGTTGATAATTCTTCGTCATCTAAGAAAAAGTGAATATATTTAACGTCTACTTAGTTACACTAAAAAATAATATTTCCTGTTTTTAATTTTTCTAGATTTTATAATGTCTATAATTTTAAACATTCTAAAAATCAAAAGCAGTTTCTTTAGGTGCCTCTTTAAACTAAATGGTTATTTATTACTTCAATAATATTGAGTTCATTTATCATTAAAGCAGAAAATAAATTTGTTTATTCTTATTAGTGCCAGATATAAGTATCTAACTATATTTACAACAATAAATTACTACACCTAGAACTTTAGCAGACATTTCTAAATGTCGTCAAATATTACTATAAATGTACAAATCTGTTATGGATTTATTTCTTTATGAAAAATACATATCTTGCCTTAGGTACCGTTATGTATAATTGATCGATTATAGTTGTTAATGTTGTTCATTACACTTGTTACTGTGATTGTTAATCCCTCTCAATTAAGAACAGTTACAGCATCATTTATATCGTTATCTTAAGAAATTACAGTGTTTACGGAGAATAAATTATGCGGCAGCCCTTAATATAAAGTAAAATTAAAATGGACCCAGGATAGAGCCCTGGAGTAGACCTATACCACATCTTTATTTTCTGATTGTACGTAACTTAGTAATATACATATATTGTTGCCTTTTTGCGAGGTATGTCTTAAACGATTGGAAGGACATACCCGTTATTCAATAGAGCTGCAATTTGCATATCATGATTAGCAATGTCAAAATCCTTTGATAGGTCTACAAGTAATCCAAGCGAACATTTACTTTATCTAAGTTGGTGCAGGATCAGTACATTTATTGGCTCGGAAACCATGTTGGTTACTAGCTAATTAGTTGAAAAGTAATTGATTAGCGTTTTATTCGTTGCATCAATTTTCGCCAATACAGTCTATAGCTAAAAAGAAAAAACTGAGCCGTGCAATAAACGCTGTTATATTATCAAAGTCTGCGCACATAGACATTTACAACTGCTTTTACAACCGCTGATACAAAGAAGATGAATATACGAGCGGTACTTGCATATGTACATATATTGAATCCATGTTACATTAAAATTAAAAAAAAATGTTTTTCTATTACAGAGATTACATGTACTAGATGCATTATCATATAAATCTGTATTCTTGATTGCTAGTGTATTGGTACGTATTACGGACTCACATCTTTATATAGACACACAAATGTCTTTGAATAATATAAACGTTACATATCTCCACCAAATTTCTTGCGCCTAATCCACTATTTTTACAGTCAATATTTAATTTTACTGTGAATACATTGTACAATGCAACAGGCCAATGTTATAATTATAGAGGATCCCAGTGGTAGTAGTAAGTAGTAGTGGTAAGTTTTGTTATTTATAGATATACAGAAAGTCTGTATAAGATACAGAAGTAGTTCCATAGTGCTCTTGTTTGAAACACAGCTATGTAAGGAATGCAGTAAAATTTATTGGCTTCTAATTTTGCATGAATATTATATTGTCTACATTTCTCATTGAATTGCACCAATTTGCTCCGTAATATTGTCTTTTAATTCTTCTAGCGTTATTGGTCGTCTTCTAAACACTAAACCTTTGAAATAACCTCACACCCAGTTATTTACTCGATAAAGATCAAATGATGTTGGTGGCCATGAAATTGCAATATCTGGTTAACACACGATCTCAAAGAACGTTGGTTAACTGTTCTTTGACTGGTCGAAAAATGTGAGGGGTTCAATTCTGCATAAAAAAAATAAAATGTTTTCAATTCAATGGTGCTCATTTTGCAAGTGTGGAATAACATAATCTCTAAACATTTGCAAGTATCGTTCACCATTTACAGTTATAGATACAACTTTTCTATTTTGCATCGTTCAAACGTTGACTATCTTTGCATGAAGACCTTCTTGATCGATTTCTTGTTGATTTTTGCAGACCAGATTCTCCAAGTTTAAGTATCAACTCCACCATTCAGAGTAAAATGTCTATCCGTAAATAGGGGATTCTTACTCACAAAGAAAAATCGTATGTGCTTTTATTTCAAACAGCATTTTCACTTTACATAGATACAATTTTCCCTTTGCATAGACGCAGTAAAATCCCATTCCTTAAGCAATTAGATTTCCTTTATTTTTTGTTATTAACTTAATTTGTTAAAAAATAAAATTTTTAATAAAGTAAAACATATTCATTTGTTACAATATTTTACTGGCGCAAATCTTATAAAGTATTTATTGGATTTGGGTTTATTTGATTTGAACCATACAGTTCAAATAAGAAGTATTAGGAACATGTAAAAATAGCACTCCTAATTCACACAAGTCAATATCAGCTGCTTTTTATTAGTCTAACTTACAGTGGATCTAATAAGAAGAGGCTGATTTACAGATATGCATATCATTTTAATTTAGATCTGCACAATAACCGTTATAAACGTTTGATCAATAGAATTTTAAGTGTTTCTGCTCCTTGTCGCAATAAACTATAAAATTGCTGCTATTTATATAGAATTGCACATTAGATTTACAACGACATGTAACATTTAACATCATTTACTACATGTATTGTAGTGACCCCATAAACATGTTGCTGTTAGCCTTAAATAACTAACAATAAAGTCAAAGCAAGGAGAACAAATTACTCTACTTAAAACTGTATTGCAATATTATGTCTGGATTATAAACTTTGGGTTCAAAATTTTGACAGCAAAATTAGAATTGCCCTAACTAGTGCTATGGTTCATGTACTAAAGTGTTTCTATTTATTCACAACTGACACAAAATTTCTAATTTTTTTCTACATTCGCCATTTAATTCTCCTAAATTTAGATATTTATGTGTGTATCTCTTACTGCTAATTTGAGTATAACAAATACATTCATACAAACTATATGCCAGTAATTATGCCCTATCATGCAGCTCCAACTGCCAAGCGCCAGCAAAGTATAACCTGAAATATAATTTTTCTACCACAAGCCCTCCCATAATTCTCTTTCAAGAAGGAGAATTAATTTCGTTTAAACTTGTTCTGTCTTACTTATTATTTTTGTTTCTTATAATTATCTAAAAACTCAATACTGGATGTTAGATAATACGTAGAGCCAGTTTGTATTTGTGAGTTTTAATGGTCCAGTTATTATTCTCATGGCATGTTTCAGCTGAGTGTCAACAGTCGATGTATCTTTGCTCGCTGCCCAAACAGGTGCACAGTACTCCGCTCTTGAGACCACTAACAATAAGCCCAGTATCGATATCCGCAGTAGAGCTGCCAACGCTCCCCATGATATTCCTGATAATTTGATGATGAGGTTCATACGGGTACTGGTTTTAGAAGCTACTTTTGAGAGATGTATTCTATAAGTAAGCGTTCGATCGAGCGTGACACCTAAGCAGGGTGTAAGGTATTTCTCGAATTTTATTTGAACACCACAGCTAGTTAGCTGTATTTGTGTAGACGCCTGTTCGTTATCAAGGTGAAAGCATCCGTATTGAAGGTGGCTTTCAGTTCGCTAAAAGTATTTGCTTGTGATAATAGATAATAGAGTATCATCCACGTACTGAAACCTTTGGGCCGTTGTATCAGGCATCCAGCCCCCCTGATTTGAGGAGAGATGCAGGTACCCTATGGGAGTATAACAACATCGCAGCTAGACCACATCTCTCGAACCACAACTCATACATCTCGCACAAGAGGCTCAAATCCAGAAACGCTTTTTGGACCAGGGATGCAGCATTGGCAGACAAGGTTTTTGACATCGAAAAGAATGGCGGCAAAGATGAAATGATAGCAGTATTCCCAATAGTAACCTTATGGATGATCCTTCCATTGAAGTTAATAGCACAAATCTGTCCAGAAAAGAGTGTACAACGTTAAACCGATTCCGGACTGGCCAGTGTAGACGTTTACACATAAAGAAACTCTGGAGTCTTGTGATAGATGAGAGTTGTGAGTGCGGGGTAATACAGACGATAAGCCATATCACAGAAAAATGACCGACAGTCTGTTTGAAAGGTGGAATGTATATTATGAACTGTTTTTCGCGCTCATGTTTATTTTATTTTAAGTAAAACTAAGTTTTTATCTAAAGTAATTAAATACAAACCTTAAACCTTAAACCTATTAGCTGGCAAATAAGTATTGTGTGAATATACAATATATAAGATAAGAACAGCGACCGGTATGTAGTTATTTAAACATAATAAGGCGGAATATTTGTGTTGTAATAAAATGTTTTATAGGTACATACATAAGTTATTAATAATTCTCTACGAACTACTAAACATTCTATTTTCTTCAATCAGACTTTTATAATCTTATCAGCAGCATCCCTCATAAATTTTTTTACAGCATGTGCACCTGTGCCCTAGAAAAGGTAAATTCCGAACAAAACAGCGTACTTATTTGAAACAAGCGAAATAACTTTTTCTGTTACTGCATTTATTTATTGCGGTCATGCTGTTTAGATGAGTACGGTAATCTTATATGAAAAATTGCTTTATAGTGGAGTAGCATTAAAGTGTTGTGATTATACCTAAATGTCAAAATCGTGTATATTCCGTCACATTGAGTCTGCAGAAGTGTCAGTGGTAACTATAGTAACCACTAAAGTAAGTACTAAATTCCTATTAGCGATTTTTTCAACAAACGAACAAATTTGTTCAAATAGTATTTATTAACTAACCAGGAAACAATGATTTATTTATTAATATTAATAATTGTAATTGTACAGCCATAGTTTCTCAAAACTGAAATCTCCGAATTTGGAAGAAAAAAGTTTCGCTTGTAGAAACAAAATTTCTTCATTAATCGTGGTTTCAATTCGTGACAGATCCCTGGCAACTTTATTTTTATTTCATCAGAAATCTGCAACATAGCGTTCGGCCACAGCATCACTCTTCCAATCGCCGTGTCTTTTTAAAATTCGAAAATCGATACCACTATCCGCCAAAATTGTGGTAGATGTTCTACGAAATGAGTGTCCCGTAAATTCATATGCGTTGTGAAGATTTACATATTTAACGATATTGCATGGAATTTGTCCAAAAGTAATAATTTCAACAGAGTTACAACCACATTTACCCGAACCATAACATTAAAAAAAATAGTTATTTACATATTATAGGTACAAGGGAAAAAAGTATTAGATTTTAGCTCGAGGATGTGTTCGACACCGAGAGCTAAAATCTAATGTTTTTATCCGCGTATAATACACTATTTTTTTCTGTGACGAAAAAAACGACGATTTAATAATATTATTACAATACTCTAGAGCTGTTATCCGGATCCGGATAATTTTGGATCCGGATAATTTACTATCCGGATATCCGGATCTGAGTGCTATCCGGATATCCGCAACTGAGTGCTATCCGGATCCACTATCCGGATCTGCTATCCGAAACCTCACATCTGAATGTGCTATTGAAAATCATCGAATTCGCATTCTTTATCAGACTTCTCGGTCTTGTATCAATAAGATTATTTTGTTCGCGAGTTCTCGCTAAAATTAATAAAGAAAAACATTTTACGTTGCAATATTTTGCTTTGTAAAATAATAAAACAAATCAATATTATTAATTAATATTTTAGATAGCTAATAGATATTGCTATGTACAACGTTTT
Source organism: Popillia japonica (assembly GCA_004785975.1). NCBI lineage: Eukaryota > Metazoa > Arthropoda > Insecta > Coleoptera > Scarabaeidae > Popillia > Popillia japonica. The sequence continues at coordinate 14,754 of SMLS01067449.1, forward strand.
AAGAAGTAAAATAACTACTTTATTGGTATGTTAAATAAATAAATAAAATGAAACATCAGGAACAAAAGATATTCCAGGATTTGAATAATAGAATCCGAGGTTTTCTGATACCGGATCCGGATTCGTTGTTTCGGATAGTGGATCCGGATCTGAGGTTTCGGATAGCGAATCCGGATCCAAGGATTCGGATATCCGGATAGCTTTAGATCTGGATATCTGCATCTTAATTGTGTCGAATATCTGCAGCACTACAATATACTAAAGTCAGAAATTCAATCGATATGAAGTTGGAAGTTTTAAACTGGTAAGCTGGTTGGCCATGCCACGCCATGCTAAGAAAACATTTGAGTAATTAAATGCCTGACAATTTAAATTCTGCTATTTGTCTATGTCTGCTATTATGTAAGTTGTATTGAATATTCAGATTTCAAAAATGAACATTTTTAATTTAGAATTTTCTTGTAGTCCATGGGAATTAGTAGAAGGAGTGAAAGTAGCATCACTTAAAACTATTGCCAGCTAAATTGCGGAAAACTTACGAAATTGTACAATGCACATTTAACAACTGTCATTTTGACACATCGGGGAAAAAAGTACTCACTTTCGGGGAAAAAAGTGATTTCATAAAAAGAGATGTTTTGTGTGACGTCACATGTCCGTAAACAAAGCGGTCAAATCAGTTCATATCATTAGTATGCATATTACATGCTTTTTGCTCTTTACTTTTGCGAGCCGTAATGTTGTATATGATATTGAGTGATCTTAGTTAGATCCTAATTTATACATTAAAAAGTTGAAATTGAAAAATGGATGCAGATTTTGTACGAGCAACGTCAGACAATTTAACTGTCAATAGTCGCGTTCTTTTTGCCGTCAGGCTCAGCTCACTTCACTTTTGCGAGTTATGGTACGAGTTACTAGGCGTTGTTATGGTTGTTACGGACAGATGACGTCACGCTGTGGAAAATGTAAAGCGCGCGCGTTTTAGCAGCGTTTGAAATTAATGATACAATTTTTAAAATAAAGCATACAAATAATGTATAATAAACACCAATTTGTTGTATATAAAATTACATGTTTTTTTAAGTACTTTATTACTACAATGATATTGAAAAGTGTGCAAATTCTCTATTATACTTTATTAAAGTGTCATCAACACTTAAAATTGTAAATGTCCCAGGCCTACGAGCTTTAGAACCTCAAACAAAAATTACAAATACAGACCTTTCTAGTATGTGTAAAGCAACAGCTTTATGTATGCATACGAGTAAATAGCTAAATGAATAGAAACGTACTTTCATAAGTATCGTCTGGTGCATTTCCAATAAAATCTATAATTAATTCTTTGAAAAACTAATGATTTTTCTGGTAAATAACCAACACTAGAATGCAGCAAGTTTAAAAAATTTACCGATGTCAACATCTTTTTTAATTAATAAATTGAATTAATAATCGCACCATAATGAAGATTTGTATTTTTTTACTCAAAAGATATAATAAGAATGCATTATTCTTTTCCATCAATTCAAAAAATCTGACCTATTCTTTCTTCTAAACAAAGTCGGACTCACGGGGGAGGAACTTAAATTACAAGACTTGTCCTATTAGAAATTAGTTGTCTAAACCGCCAGAGATGGCGCGACTACGTAAATGACGTCATGTATTCTTGGTATTAAGGTAATATTAGCGTTCGCCATATTGTTTGTTTACTTTTGTTGCGGGTATATTAGTTGTGTATTCGAGTTTATTTGCCGTTTTTGGAATATATATATTTGTGATTTGTTTGTGTGCAATATTTAGCGATAGTGCATTATATTAATTGCTACGTACTACATCAACGTTGTGTTAAAAAAGAGTGGCATATGTTTGTGCAAGCAAAAGAATATTGTGGAGATCTTTCCAAATGGCGGTATTGCACGCCAGTTGATACAAGCAAAATATACATTATTGCAAGAAATAATTCCACCAGTAGCTAATAAAAAAAAAAATGTATAACACTATCTTGAATATTTTAAAAGATGAAGTAAAGTTTAATTTTATGAACCATTGTAATCACACAGCTGATGTGATCAACATTTTAAAACTATTTTCACTGTTTTTTTTGGCACAATTGGTCAGTTAATGGAGTAAATAGAATTCTATTAGCAGGCAAAGAATCCCAGATGAGAAGTGTTGACAACATTTTTATGCAAGCACACAAATATTTATCTAGAAAAAAATAAATAAATTTGTATAGATATTATAGTTTTCTTTAAATACATGTAAAATGTGAAAAAACCATTACCTTTTATTTGTTATGAGAATGGTTGTTTTCTCCTCTCTAATAATGTGTATATATTTCTCTAGAAATTTACAGTCATTCGCATTACAACTTTGCTCGTAATGAATCTAACATTAGGAAAATCATTAACAGATCAGCTTGAGTTTTTGTTATCATTTGTCTTATTATCCAGATAGTTTTTCCACTTGTTGTGTTATCATTTGTATCATCTTTATTCCTATGAATTTGATATAAATGATATTCAAGCCAGCTGTTAGTGATTTTCCTATTTTCTATTAAAAGAATAAAAATAATAAATATTCCCGCTACAAAATATTTAAAAATTAGTTGTCTGAACAACCGTAGATGGCGGTAATAAGATACAAGTAGTTAACATTGGAGTTCCCCATCTCTATTATCTCTGGTCGGACTTGTTAGGAATAAGACTCAACTCAGCTTCTTCAGCTTTGTTAAGAATTTCCTGCGATAAATTAGTATCTTCTTGACGATTCATTTTATGACAAATATTTTGTGTTGCTTACAAAACAAGTAGTTGCCACAGTTACTATAGCTGACCGTTCATAGACTGCTTTTAAGCATTTTTATTAATCATTGCTTTATTAATTAAATAGTATTAATAATCCTGATTATTATTTAAATTAAAACTCGAAACGCTAGTCGAATATAAAATAACGTATACAATTCGTTTACAATGCAGGATTATGACACTCATTTCCTTGTTATCACTCGTGGCATAATCCCCTACATTATCAATTAATTTTATAATATACCTACTCGTACCTACTATTATCATTACTTTGACAAATATGAAATCATGTCAGTAGCACGTTTGTGACTTAGGTTTAAGTTTACTGACGGTGGCTGGTTTAGACTTGGTTTACAGCCAACCTTACCCTAATTTTGAATTGCTTTAAACTGATCTTGACATTCATAGATAGATGGATATACATATACTAAAGCCCGTTGTCCATATCAAAGAGAAATGTGTAGCGAGAAATGTAAAATGTGAAATGTGGTTTTCGAAACTATTAATTTAAATATACGCATGTCCATATGAACGGAACGGAGCGAGGTAGTCCGTATAGTTTCGAAATACACATTTCACATTTTACATTTCTCGCTACACATTTCTCTTTGATATGGACAACGGGCTTTAGAGTTTACACTGCGGCTTCATTCCACTGCGATCCATGAGTCTATCTCTATTATCTAGATAACTCGGCCAACTCTGCCTGTCTGATGAGCCTTTCCAGCTTTACGGGGTTATCTTCATGTCGCTAGCCGTATCTGAGTGCGGTTCGAGGATACATTCTAGTCTCAGTTTAGCTAGTTCCTCGCATTCGCGTAGAATGTGCAGCGCGGTCTCTTTTTCCGTCTGGCAGAATCGGCACATTGCGTTTTCTGTCAGAACGAGGTTGCTCATATGTTATTGAGTCTACAGTGTCCTGTTAGTAGCCCTACGATTGACTTGACAGTTCACCTACCTTTGTTTGGTAGGTCCTCCATAAATTTGGGCGTGTATTCCTTAATAAATTTCTTGACCTGTCTCAATCCCGAAGAGTTTCCCCGCCATTCTAGAGCTTTATCCGCCGACCATTTTGCAGTGGTTTCGCCTATTTTTCTTTTAGTAGTTCCAGTTGTAAATCTTGATGTAGTTTTGAACTGTATTTAATCAGCTTTAAGCAGATATGCGTTTGCTTTGAATCAGTCTGAGTGGTGATAAGCTCAAAAAATAAGTCAGAGTAACACAAAACTAATGCAAAACTAGTCACATCCAAGTCATGCCAATTTAAAGTTAAAACAATAAGAATTTGAACGCATACTTCAGAACAATCAAAATCATGGACAGAAATCATCAAAACTATTATTTGCCATGTTGACGTACCTACACGTAAAATTTGCAAATTTTTCTTATAAAACCCGAATAATCCTCGACTTATAGAGTTATCTACCTATAAACATTTACTATCATGCACACAATGGCATTATGGCAGATAATAGCTATTTGTTAAGAATGATAATAGACAAAAAATTTCCCTATTTCTTGAAAAATGTAATGAAATGTAAACAAACTAAAATCTTTGTTTGTTCAGAATCCACTTTAGTAATTTTAAGCTCTCCTACTTATAATTTGACCACACCTTTCCTGAGCTTGGCAGGCTTTCTCTTTAAACATAACGTCTTAGTTTTTCACTTAAAATTTCAACTAAATTCACTGTCCCATTGGGTGTTGTTTAATTGTTCTCTAGTGCATACTCTAAAGAACCAAACAAATTTTACAAAAGTTTCATTGTTTCAAAGACAATACGATCTTAAGTTTTTACGTTGTACATTGATGTTAACTGATTACACTTACTCTGTAAATGATACTTACTCTGCAAATCATTTTGTTATAATTACGTTGTTTTATAAAACTAATCATTTTCATGAAATTTACTAACATAGTTTCGATGTTCTTTAGTTGCTACATAATCGCTTCATTTCACAAATTCATGGTCGCAACACTGTATATAATATGTATGTTGCTGGTTGGAAGCTTACGTAGTCTTTAGTGGTTTTTTGTTCTTTTTTACTGCTGTCCATGTTGCTGAATCTCCATCGTCTTCTGTAGAATTTTTCTTGAATTTTCATGTGATCCTATAACTTTTCCGTTTAACTACTTTATAGTTAAAGAATTTTTCAATTAACTAACAACAAGAATTATACAGTGAGGCTGGAAGGTTACTATAATTGGATAAATTTGTGTATTTTTTAATCATAAATTTTTGCCTGTAACTCTGATAGAGTCTAACTCTCTAAATGTTTGATATTGAAAAAGAAATTATTATTTCCCCCACGCTATTTATGTTGACTTCATATAGCCCAAACAAATATGTCTGGCAGATTTATAGCCGACAAAAAACTAGCCATCCTATTAAACCTACTCTACATAGCTATCGTTGAGAGAACGTGCCATTTAGGCAACAACTTTAATTCAATTCAATTAAATGCGAACTGTCTCCACACTGGAACCATATATGCACTATTATTTAGTAGTAGGTATATTGTGTTTAGTAGTATTTTAAAAGAAATTCTGTTCCAAAATCTAACTTCAAGTAATTTCAGCCCAAATATTCATTGTCAAAGATGTCGAATGGTCTTTCGAGATACCATCTGGAATTGCTTTAGCATCTGTAACGTGTATTTTGTCTACTGACTACTATTCAAACACCTTTATCTCAGTTTACCACGTGTATATATCTGCTTCAAATCGAGGCAACATATTACTTCAAAGCTGCACTTTTTAGCTGGCGTTATCTGCAACTATTCTTAAACTATATACTATATATATAAATAAAAGTAAAAAATATTAAGAATGGTAAGATACAATTATGTAGAATATAAACCCAAAAATTTTTTGTTCAATTACGAAGCGAATGCCAAAATTAAAATCTCCCTTATACCTAAATTGTAATATACGCCGCCTATTGAATCGAGAATGTCCACCTTCTAACGCCAGGGATCGCAAAAACAGCTGCCGCTGTTATAAAAACTGCACAATAACGCTGATGTCTCAGTTTTTTTAAATAGCTTTAAATGAAGAGTTCAATAATGCACACGTTAAATAGCGCCTGTCGCTGCACCTGCCCTCTGCTACATACATACCTATATTCGTTCGAAAATATTCGACAGTGGCGCGACGAATATTTTATAAATATCTTTGTCATTTTTTTTCTCGCGTCTGGGAAGGAATTTGCGCAAAATATTTTGGATTTAAGTTTAATAAAATAATTATTTTTCATTTTTCATAGTCTTAACTTTTACTTCAAATACACCCTGTATAGCTTTCCACAGTAGTGAACAATACATCATCATGTTGTAGGACACTCAAGCAACAAATTGCATCATTGTTACTTCTGAGATCCGTAATCCATTACAGGTTTTTATCCAAAAGAGGTAAGAGCTGACTGATTTAACCTCAAGAACACTTTATACATTAATATTTGTTTAACGACCACTTATTGACTAGCTCATTATCAAGCAATAAAATTTTAAGCATTTACGCTGATATCGGCAGATATATGTATAGTGTTGGTAGTGTTGACTTGCTAAATCCGGGTTGCATTGGATTAAATTAATTGTCTCTTGTCATTGTATTGTCAATATATTGTAATTGTAGTAAGACAATAAAAACGTTCTAACAGGTTATTGGCCCAGTCCACGCATGTTGTGTTTAAAAAACGTTTTAGAAGAATACACGGTATAAATAGTAAAAATGGGAAGCAGCGAAGAGTTCAAAGTTCCTAAGTTAGAAGAAAACAACTATTTCCCGTGGTCAGTAAGAACAAAAGCCGCGTTAATCCAAAAACAATGTTGGGAGGCCATTGATCCTGGCTACAGTGCACCTGTGAGCGAAAATGAAAATAAGGTAAATCAAAGGCGTTATCGTTCCTATTATTAAGCGTCAGTGATAATTACTTAGAAGACATTGGCGAATGCGAACAAGCAAAAAATGCATGGAGTATATTAGAAGATATCCATACCAATGCAGGAGTATTTGGGGAAAACACAAAATATAAATCGAAAAATAAATAAGGTTGGAATAGAATTCCCTGACAATCTCCTAGCATGCTTTTTCTTAATGGGTTTACCGATGGATAAATATGAAGGTTTAGTGAGAAACTTAGAACGAGAAGACGAGAAGTTAAATACAAAACAGTGAAAGCAAAGTTATTATTAGAAGAGAAGAGACTAAAAAGAGATGAAGAGTTAGATAGTGGAAATAAGGCATTAGTTATGAAGAACACAAATTGGAAAGCAAAGAGAAGTACTGAGAAATATGATCGGAATAAATATGGTAGAGCAGAAGCATCATCCAAGGTTATATTTTGTTTTTCATGTGGTGGCAAAGGACATACTGCAAAATTTTGCAGAAAGGCAAATAAGAAAGATGAGAATAATGAAGCTAGCGGATCTGTCGCTGCAGTAAGTAGAGAGTATCGAGCACTATGTATGAACAAAAAGGAACAAGTTTATAATATCAACGAATGGACACTCGCTTCAGGTGCAACTGATCACATGACACCTTTTAAAGAAATTTTAAGTGATTTTATTGAAGTAAACTTAGGCACAGTAATTGCAGGAGATGGAAACAGATTAAAAATTAAAGGTAAGGGAAAAGCTTTATTAGATATTGAAGATAAATATGGAGGATGGAAGATAGAGCGTCGAAATGTTCTGTATGTTCTGCAATTAGAAGACAATTTAGTATCGCTTAGCAAAATAGAAGAAAATGGGTCAAAAATTATTATAGTTGAAGAAACTGCTAAGATAGTAAACAAAAATGAAATAGTAATAGTAGCAAAGAAGAGAAATTTATTATATAAGTTTGAAACAAAAGAAATAATGAGAAAAGCAGCGAAAGTTACAAGTATAGATACTTGCCATAGAAGGTTTGGCCATGTTCATACGGAAGCAATAAAGAAAATACCAGAACTAGAAATAAAGGGCAATGATGAACAAAAAGATTGTATCACATGTATGCAAGGAAAAATGAGACGAAGAAAGTTTCCAATTGGTGAGGCTGTCAGAACAAAGGAAGCATTAGAACTAGTGCACACAGGTATAGTGCGGAAGATCACACCAGCATCACTAGGTGAGGCACAATACTTTATTACATTTATAGATAATTACACAAATTTTATAGTAGCTAGAGTAATAAAAAGAAATAGTGATGCATTGCATGAATTTAAAAATTATGAGAGTAAAGTAGAAAATATACAAAATAGAAGGATTAAGCAGCTTCAAAGTGACAATGGTGGAGAATATGTTAATAGAGACTTCCAAAAACATTTAGAAAACAGTGGAATATCTCATAGAAAGACAGCGCCTTACACACCGCAACAAAATGGGCGGAAAGATTAAATTTAATACTGATGAATATGGTAAGATGTATGCTGGCCGAATCAGGATTACCACACACCTTTTGGGCAGAAGCATTAAATACAGCGTGTTACATTAGGAATAGATGTCCATCAAGTGCCATAAACAACGAAAGTCCCTATGAACGATAGCATGGTAAGAAGCTCAGTAAAGAAAATGTAAGAGAGATGCGTGTGTTTGGATGTTGTGCTTGGGCTCTAAACAACAGAGGAACCAAACTAGACTGTAAGGCAGAGAAATGCACTTTTATCGGATTACCTGAGAATACAAACGCTTACTGATTGTGGCATATTAAGGAATAGAAAATTGTTATAACACGCGACGTTATATTCCAAGAAGATTATTTTCCTTTTAAAGATGACGAAAAAAAAGACAAATTTGAAGCAATGAAGAACGATTTTATTTTTCACATAGATGATAAGGACGAAAATGAGGAAGTTGAAGAAAATAATGACAATGGAAAGGAAGTAGACGAAAATAATGAAGAAAACAGAATTAATTACGCGGAAGAAAAAGAAGCAGAGATATTAAATCCATGGGAAGGTAAAGAAGTAGAACTTAGAATGTCAGAAAGAGAAAGGAAGAAAACGACTTGCCATTATTGTAATTTAGTTCACTGTAAACAAAAGGATATATCTGATCCAAAAACACCTGAAGAAGGATTGTCACGCACAGAATCAGATAAGTGTATTCTCATTTAAATTATTTGATTATTGTGTTTGTAGTTTTTATTCTACTATTAACGTAATGTTTTATTATGATTTTCCAACGCCTACATAAAATTATATGTTAATATTTTTTTAAACTTTGAACGCTTCTCATTTACTTATTTTTACGTTAAGAATAGTTATGTACTGGACATTTTTTGTTCAAAATATTGTGATGATCCAAAATATATACAAATAATACAGAGGTTCCATTTAAAAAAATTATAAATTTCGAAATTTCTCGGGAATGCGTTATTCAATTGTTTGTTCAAGAACTCCATAGTAATCAGCGTTAAAAACACAAAAAGATTGCTCATTTAACTAAAATGGTAGCTACAGAAATAACTAAGATAGCAATAGTGCACCGATAACTTTGGACGCCCTGTATAATCGTGTGGCTTATATTAGATCACGAATGACGTATCGGCAAAGATCCAAGGAACTATGTATACTTACATACTAAACTTAGTTTTCAAAATCAAAATGATTGAGATTTTTTAAAAGCGCTGTTTCAGCTTTTATGCTTTCCGGACGCTCTTTCTATGAAACTGCAAATACATAGATTACTTTTTCTTTTTAGAAAATTTCCATTTCGTATATGCAGTAAAATAAATTACAATCAATGTATACTAATGCACATTTCCCTGCTATTGATTATATGATAAGAAAATAGGATAATCGTGATAATTAGTAAAGAAGCCGCATAACATAAAGAGTACATTATTTTAACCAATTAAAAGCGTATGCGTACAACGGAGTTATTAGCTAAAATTTGCAAGCGTTCTACTTTATGAAAGGAATTTAATTTTTAAATTAACGCTTGCTCGCTATTATTTTTTCCTGGAACGCGACATTTTTTTTCTTTTAAACGGTTATTTGAATGAGTACATGTCCCGTTGTTTGTTATTACATTACGTTTTCTGTAAATGAACGAAATTTCACTGGATGCATTATAATTGCATACTTGATGACGTCACATGCGAATGAAATTTAACTCTTCTTTCTGTTCGTTATTGTCATTAATAATAGAATATTTTATGTTTAAAATGCCAGCACATATGTATAATTATGTATACAGGGTTGCCCACTTGGCCTTCGTCCGTAAACAGTACGTTTACGATTGATTTTAACGGAAAATGTTAAGATGCATTTTTATTCGAATGTTTGCCGTTTACAATGTAAAAATATTTCGCGTTCCCTCAGGAGCTCGATCTGTACAGGACCGGACTCAGTTTTTTTAAATGGAACACCCTATATATTTTTATAGTTTTCATAAGTATATCAAATTTTAAGTCAATGTTGTTAAGACTTTCATTTGCAAAAGTCAACTCGTTCAGGAGAAAAAACAAGTTTTTTGAATTCCCACCGAAATTACAGTTCATTCAAAAAATCGTATCTATTCAATCGTTGACTAAATATTGACCAAATTCGAGATTATCATAACCTAGAAAGTGGTATAATTTTTGGTATGTTCATTTTTAACGAAACTTTTTGTAAAAGGACCTTATTTATATTCCTTTGGCAGCCACAGAAAAAGGGGAAAAAATGATTTCTTTTAAATGGAACCACCTGTATATTTTATCAGGAATGAATTCCTTTAAAAATTTACTACGATTTTTGTTAAACATGTCCTAATACTGTCATGTTCTTCCGTTTATTACAGCTATTTCAAATCATTCTCGGAATCGAGATTGTCAATGTGCACTGTTTTGAGGACAGCTTGGCTGTGAGATAGGAGTCATCATTTCCTTTATGCAGATCTGCATGGCGATTGCTTCAACTTCAAATATGAAGAGGGAGCGGCTTTGTCATTTGGTCCCTCGTTTCTCCAAACTTCAATGCTTCCCGACCTATTTTGCGTTATGCAGGCATCTTCAAAGTAACACGAAATCTGTCACCTCAATTTGCGGAAATAGGCTTCTGCAGTTTCACGGCTGGACATTTGATCTCCAAATGAAACTGAAAATACGCAGTATCTTATCCTTCCTGATAAGCGGTGGTACCATCTCTTGGTAATATCTGAGATTTTACAAGATGTTGCTGCGGAGAAACCGTACTGTATTTCGCGAATTTCAATGGTGATTCACTATAATTCATACCTTACCGTTTCACAATAATTTGCGCCATTACAGAAAGTATCGGTCGATTATAGAAGAACTTTAGATATTACCTATCGGATTTGCCATATAAGTTCAGAAACTACAGAAAGGATTTGTGCAAACCACTAGCACCTAGCTCTGCTAAAAGTGAACTGCTTTAATAATTTTATTATATAATTTTTTTAAACCTATCAGCGTTACAGTTGATACATTAAACAAATGTTGCCAAAATAGGTGTAGCGCTGTGGGATCATTTATATAAAGAAGTCAAATAAGTTTATTCAAGGCAATAATCTTACAATAGTTTCAATATGTTCAATAGAGCATTTAAAGTACTGTCTCTTCGTAGTAACATTAAAATCTCTTTCAAAATCTAGGTATATATGTATGTATATACAAGGTTTTCAAAAGTAAGCGATATTTTGAAATCTTGATAATATCATATAATATACAGGGTGTCCGTGAAATACAAAGCATGCTTTTAAGGGATGATAGCTACAACGATTTAGAACCAAAAACATGTAATACACCTTGGGTCTATCTGTAAGCGTAAACGAGAAAAAAAATTATTTCTCATGTCACAAACTTCGATGCATACTGTACACCGGCAGCTGATCCGTGCCAGAATTACCCGACGATTACAGGCGTGTGTGAACTTAAATTTTCATTTACCGATCGGAGGCTGCTATTAAATACGCCCTTTTCACTCTAACTTCAACATAACATCGATTTTATTGTCATAACATTATTAAAAAAACCGCAAAGGTAGCTTTATTTTAAAACATATGGGCATTGACTTCGTACGATTCAAGTTCAAGGTCGTATAAACAGATGATGCTTGCCATACATCTGCCCTTCTAACTGCATACGGGTACAGTGTGGTGGCAGACAAATGACACCGCGTTTCAATTTCAAAGTATGAAATAATTCGTTTTCATCGTTGTTTTCAGTTATTTTCAACCCTAAATTTTTGATATGGTCTTTCGGTTATTTAAGAAGCAATATGGATGAGTTTTCTTGTACAGTTTGACCAAATAAGGTTTTTTAGAAATAATTTTTTTTCTCGTTTACGCTTACAGATAGACCCAAGGTGTATTATATGTTTTTGTTTCTAAATCGTTATAGCTATCATCCCTTAAAAGGATGCTTTGTATATCGCGGACACCCTGTATACTAATTATATAATAATTAAATAATAATTAAATAATAATTAAATAATAATTAAATAATAATTAACTAATAATTAATAAGTAAAAATTAGAAACATCTTTTTGTATAAACAGAAATGGGATTTATTAAAAATGTTACATTTGTTGCAACGTTGAACGTGGGCGTAATTTTCTTCTTGAACAAGCAATCTCTGTTCAATACTATAAATCGAAGTTCTGAGCATCCCAGCTGGTACAGCTACTATGTTTTGTGTGATGGACTCCTTCAATACATCGATAGTATTAGATTTAGTAAAAACTCCTTTTTTAAGTATCCCTATAACCAACAATCAGCTGGATTAATATCTGGTGATTTGGAAGGTTGAGTTTTAGGAAATGCTGCTGATAACACCGCCAAAAATGTTTCTTAAAAACTGGTCTACTGGCATTCTACTGTATATGTACACCATCCTGCATAAACATGATGGGTTCAATGTTGTGTTATAACGGTACTGCATAATCACGAAATATATTTAAATAACGCTGACCAGCTACCGTTACTGGGCTTGCTCTTCCATTCTCAATGTTCAAAAAAATACCGGCTTGTGATGTAATGTCACACCAGACAGGCACTTTTAAATCGTGAAGTCCTTGTTGAATACACTTGTGGGTTATTTATTGACCGAATTTGACAATTGTGCGTGTTCACACCACCATTAAGTTCAAAGTGTGCTTCATCAGTCTAAAAAAACGTTGTCAAGCCGCTGTGGATTAACTTAAATTTCCGTAATTATATATAAAGCAAAATCATTTCTTTTGGTTCTATCAGATTCTTTTAGTTCAAATAGAACATGCATCTTATATGGATACCTTTTAAGTTGCCCTCTAAGTATTCGCCATACCGTTGTCTTATACAAACGTGAAGCTATTTTATTGACACTACATAGATATTCCATATTCGTTTTCATGTGGAAAGTCTTCTGTTTCTCGTAAAATTTTCGCCACTACAATATCAGTAATGACAAAAGATCTTCCCGACTTCTTTCTATCCATCACACAACCAGTTCCTATGAGTTTGTGAAAGGCACTCAAACAACATAGGGCAGTTCTTAAACCATTTAATGTACGAAATCGTCTTAAGCCTGCCATAACACTACGTCCACATGGGTGGACGTAGTTCACCACACTCGCATTGAACGAGTCCAATGCGAGTTTGCAAAGACAAAACCATTCGTTTCTACAAATAAATCCTCGTCCAATAGGAAACGGTGTAATATGACTAAAGAGCGGATAGACGCCGGCCTCGCAGTAGTGGGAGATTCGTCGATACAGTAACACATTCATAGCGTACATAAAAGTCACGCGGCATCGCTATCAATACCAACTTGTTCTACTGGAGCGTATATAAAACTCAATATTCCAGTAGCGTAGAGAACTTATTTCATAAATGACCGGAATTCGGAAAATAGAATTGTATTTGCAAAATTTATGTAGGCGCTAGATAAGATTAAAATGTGTACTAGTAACGTATTTCTTTCATATATATTTAATACGTCGTTACGACAAACAAACTTAAGCAAACTCAAATTAATTCTTTATTTACGTTAATTACAAGAAGTTTTTCTTGATTGTCTTCGTTAAAATTCGTTCTCTTACTTGTGAACATATTTTTAAATATTGAAAAGCTTCTTTCCACATCGCAACTAGTAAGCGGTAGATAATGAAAATAAGGTCTAATGTTGTGATATTTTTTGTCTACATGTTCCAAATTATTATTGCAAATATCTTTTAGTATATTCAAATCTGGATTTCGGCTGAAAACTGCATTCCCTTTATTACTTAATCTATTGCCAAACTCATTGTCTATACTTTTTAAATCATTTAAAGTCGTATTTAAATTGTTTTGTACTTGTATTATCCACGCTGTTCAGAATCAATTCGGCCATAGCATTCGCGTGCCATTTTTGTATATCGGAAACGGAGAGAAAATTAACTATTTCAATAAAAAATAAATAAAATAAAAATTAACTCTGAGATTCCCTACAGAATTTCAAATGAGTATGTAAGTAAGCCTAAATAACAAAACCATAAGTTAGAATAGGAATATATTAAAAAGCAAAAAAAGGCAAAAAAACGCGACTCTAAATAAAAGATGAAACTCAAATAATAATATTAATGCTTACTAGATTCGAAACGATATAAAAAATTTTCTTGATCTTAAACAAAGAAATTGCATGTTGACATAAGTGCACATATGCTCACTGTCTCAGTGCGACTGAGAATGACCGTTATATGAGCATAATAAACACATTCACGTGATGCATATTTGTTTCCGCCTACTATCGCTAGCGAACGACACTGTCTAAGCGTCTGACTATATCGAAAGAGGCCGGCGTCGATCCGCTCTTTGAATATGACACATACAACGTTATAAAACGAATTTGTTGTTGAGTTTGTTACTATGACGACCAAAAGATGATCCCATTATCCATGTAACCGAGTATTACATATATTTCTTATAAATATCCTTAACAGAGTATGAGGCATTAACGTTGTTTTGATTACAACTACATTTATTATTTAATTTCGATAAACCACAACGTGACTCGTAGATCTGTTTACGTATTGGTATTACTAGGTCCTCATACAAATTGTTTTACTTTACACGTAATTTCAATGTGTTCAAGTAATATACAGTATTTATGTGTAAAACAAAACCACGTGAACGTCTATTTGAATATGTTATTTGAATATATCTAGATCAAAGACTTTGTGGCATACTGCTGTTGAAAACATCTTATCGAACAGTATACCGCCTTCACTTGTCACTTATATCTTGCTTTTTCTAAAAACACTTTGAGATATCACACTTACCGCTAGGACATTGTTAATTAATTTCAATTCCAATAATTTGCCTTGCAGATTTAAAAAAAAGTGTTAACATGTATTATTCATATTTATATATGCATGCAGTTTATATTGAAATACATATGTAACATGAAATTATAGAATTGCTTTTCTATCGATAAATAGTCGACTACAAGCACGTCTGATACAATTTCTACACCTACGCGTATTCGATTCCGTCGTCGATGAAATTTAAAAAAGGAAATACTTTGAAAGCTTTTTAATCTTCCTGTTAATCGCGTTGGCTTGGCGCGCGACGTCCTTGATGACGACGTTAATACGTATTCCGTATATGTAGTAGTACGTACTGCTACTACGAAAAACAAGAACAAAATACGGACGACGCCGAGCGATAGATTCAGCGCCCCCTACGGATAGCAGTCAACGTTGACGTTGGTAAAACAAAGGGACTCGTTATGGGGCAAATATGTCAATATATTACGTTTTAAGTCAGTATCAGACATATCGCTTTGTGACGTGAATATGTATTGTACTTACATTATCGAGTACTACATTTGTAATACGGGACGGAGAAGTTGCATTAAATAGTAACAGATAGGTGTTATGAATGAATATATATATATATATATATATGCATACATATGTATGTATGTACATGCAGACATATGTATATATTGATGAAATTTCTCGGGAATGCAGGTGCCAAAAACCGCATATCTGTTAAATTTATTCAACACTAAAGTATACAGGGGTGTCAATAAATCAATTGCCAGAAGCACATGCTTTTTGGTATATATTTCTCAAAAAGTTTCAAAAGTCTTCCATTCCTTCTCCATCGTTGTTCAAAGCTGCCGTATGCTGCGGATCATTGTCATGCATAAACTCAGAAATTCTGATGGAATTGTTATCAATTGATCAGTCACAGTAAATTACGTAGTAGACTATGTTTTGTAGTAATACAGTGGGCCCCGCTTAATGTGATCGCATTGGGACCGACGAATTTTGATAATAATAACCGGGTGATAACAATATCCAGCACTTAAAACAATGTACAATTTTTGGTCTTTTAATGGACGATTACTGTCTTAGATAAGAATAAAAGCCATTTTTGCTTTTTCCGGTATCGTATTGTGAGTTTTCGCAAATCCACCATGCCTGAAAGAGTTTTGAATCGTAGTTTTAGTTCCCATGAATAACCTATCATATGCAACACATTCAATAATGAAGTCTTTTTTGCCAACTCACTTGATAACAATGTCAACTTTCCGTCCAAATTTTCAAAATACGGCCTCTACTTAATTGCTGTGCGATAATAAAATCTTAAATTTCGAATAATTCCGTGATCACATGACTGTATTAAAAACGTTGTATTCGCTGGTAAAAAATAATCTTAATATGTCCCAAGTTTGAATTGATATTGTGTGGGGTACAATTATCAACA
>SMLS01067452.1:0-66830 GCA_004785975.1 Popillia japonica
GGTCTAATAGCTTCCCCAGCGGCGATCGCAGCTTGAATTGCCATTTTTCGTTTTTGCGCTCCGGAAATTCTTGTTTTGGCTAGCTTCAGGCGTGTTATTCTCGTGGCTACCCGTCGCATCTCGGCATCGGGATCTGCTGCGTTTGTAGCTTTGCCACTACCCGTTGTGCCTTGTTGATCTGCCTTTGTTGCCACTGCGGTGTCTTGGCCGACTGAGCCTTCCACTGCCCTTGTTGGTTTAGGGGTTTCCTTAGCTGAAGGTTCCCCTGTTGTGATTTTGGGTTTACTAATGTTGATTTCTTCCATCTTGTTCCCACGAGTATGGGGGAAAGAACGGTCGACGCCTGAAAAATGGAATGATTAATACTTTATATATACAGATGGGTAAACTAAAAACGGAAACTTGCTTACGCATTTTACGATACCGAAGGAAACAGTCAGCTCAGTTATAGTACAAATTTTTCTAGAAATCATTAAACTCAGATTTTAGGTAAAAATTCTGTGGCTCAAAGTACAGTTAACAATTAAAAGAAATGAAATGACGGATAAAACTGCAAAACGAAGATGTGACTGTACGGAGGTTTTAGATTACTTCTTATTACCAGTGATATATGCAAATCATTATCAAGATCTATTTAACTCGAGTTTCAAAAAATATTTAAATTCTACAATTGGAAAATTTTATGAACTAACACAACCTGAGCTTCCCAAAAAAAATATGGTTACATGAAACCAATTCAAAGAACCTGGTTAAAGTTATAAGTACAGTTCGTTGCAATCGTGGTATGGTATATTTAACAGCTATTTTTGTGCCAGGGGAAATGCTCATTACGGACTCCAAGCCCTTGATCTATGCGACTTGTAAGTGTGGAAGTCTCAGTTTGTACAAAAGATGCGACAAACTGCCTACCCACTAAAACTCCTCTCCGCCCCTCAGAATAGCTGGAACCATTTAGTAATATTACATCAGCCACCTTGGCTACACTCTACTCCTTCATCTCTTTCGTGATCTGGCTGCTATTTGCTGCCGTTCTATTTCCTCATCCTCTTTTCTTTGCATGATGGACCTAATCATATTGTTGATGGTTTTCCATTCTGGACAGTTGCCATCATCAGCGATACTATATTTGCTCGTGTTAGCGTCTGCCCCAAGCAGATCATGCATGCATCCGAGTCATCTTTTCCGAACCGCTTTGCAAAAGAGCGGAAAGAACCATATGCTGTCACCGCTTGGGTTAGTAATAATAATAATAATATATTTGCCCAACAGATTGCTCCAAACTAAGGACAAAATATACAAATAATATAAGTAGTACACTATATGAAATACATAAAATAAAGTACTTCAATACTTGAACTCAACTTAAATTGATAGTATTTACAAAGAAAAAATCATAATACATAATATATTGTGTGAAAGTGTTATTGAGTTACGACAACTGATTAATTGCTATTGACAATATTTCACGAAGAGGTATAAAATGTATATCACAGAGTGATGATATTAAATTAAAACTTCGCGACATTGACACTATAGGACAATTTAGTGAGGAGTTTAGGCGCGCATAAGGTGTATAGAATGTGGGCGTATACCTCGAGGAGGAACGAGCAACAAGAAATGGAAGGCGAGATAAAAGGTAAGGAGCATCAATATTGTTATTAACGAGATTATACACAAATTTGATTAGCTGCAATTGTCGCCTGACCTCCAATCAATCAATATCAAATTGGTGAAGTAGAAACTGATAGTCATACCCACCCTCCGGTTAAGAACCTTCCTGTTTGAAGTATAAATATTTTAAAAACGTTCTTTGAACCTTCTCCGCAGTATCTTTGTGGGACGAATAGAATGGATGCCAAATCAGAGAACCATACTCCAGTTTAGATCTAACGAATGCGAAGTAGAGCAGTTTCATTGTTTCAATATGAAACGAAGTAGAACTTCTATTAAAAGGCCTAACATCTTCAAAATATCAAGATAAATCCCCAAATCTCTAAAAACTGTTTCTCGAACAAGTAAAGTGCCGTTAATGGTATAGTCAAATAGAGTAGGATTTTGTTTTCTGGTGTAGCTCATAATCCTGCATTTCTTGACATTTAGTTGCAAACCATTAGCGGTGCACCACTTAGTTAGCCGATTGACTTGATCTTACTACTAATAACAATCGTTAATGGAATTCACTGTGGTAAAGATCTTGAGATCATCTGCGAACATACATTTATAAGAACTAATGCACTCCATCAAATCATTAATAAATAAAATGAACAACAGTGGTCCAAGATGAGAGCCTTGTGGAACTCCTACAGTATCATGAAACAGCCTAGATGTGTATCCACGTCACGTATTGTTTTCTATTAGATAGATAAGATTCAAAGAATGTTACCAGGGAATCACTAAAGCCAATTATCTGAATTTTTTGTAGTAGTAAATTGTGTTCAATTCTATCGAAAGCTTTTGAAATAACTGTATAGATAGTATCTACTTGACTACAAGAATCAAATTGATCATGTGTATATTGAGTGAAATGAGCCAAATTAGTTACTGTAGATCGTTTTTTCATGAATCCGTGCTGGCCAGGAGATATCAGATGCTTTACCATAGGGCAAATTCTTGAATAAAGAACACTTTCCAAAGTTGTTAAGAATATATATTGGCCTGTAGTTCCGGCTATCGTCCGGAGATCCTCCCTTTAGAACTGGACTTACCTTGGAAGATTTCCACAAGTCAGGAAACGTTGCAGACGATAGTGCCAAGTTAAAGATCATGGTAAGAGGATGTAGCAGAACTGTCAGACAGTCACTTACCAGGAAACTTGGAATACAAACCCGGTCCAGCTGTCATCCTATCTTTAAGTTTTTTTATGGCGGTGGCAGTCTCTTCTTCGCTAATCAGGGGTATGTGTACATATGTACGGGGTACTAGTAGGCATAGGTGGCAATTGACTATCAATCGAATCGGTTGTGTAGACACGGCTAAAATAATGAGCGAATACATTTATAATATCCTGTGGGTTACCGTAGGTCACTGTCGAAGGAATTCGTGACTTTCAAGTTCTACTATGAACAAAAGCCCAAAACTTCTGAGGGTCCTCAATGATTGAAGCTTCTGAACTAAGAATATAATCTTCATACGCAAATTTTGTCGTTTTACCCTTAAACGTTTATATTAACATCAATATTTAGGAATCATAGAGACAACCCTAAACTTGTTGTCACAAGTGAGATACAGGAAATACGCTTTTGGCACCTGAGCAAAAAACATATCAGGAACGATTCCGACTACATTGCGACTGCGACAGATTTAAAAGATGATATTTGGCACACCAGACAACAGATACATGAGGCATTGAAAAAAATAGGAGCTGAAATCAAGATTTCGCGACTCGAAAACTCGGCCAAAGGAAAAGTGGTACCAGATGCCGAAAGGAATTTTAATATAAGAGATATCCACTTGCAAAGATTGACAAGAGAGGTATTTGACCGTTTACATTTTTGTCAAATTCTAAATGGAGAGCATTTTGAACAATTATTGTAATCGCAACCTGAATGGACAGGTATCTTGATTTTTCTGTATTAGGACACTGTTTTAATTCTTTAACTGTTTTCTTGTGAATAAAAATAAACATCTTAATACTTCCTGAACGTAGTTTCTTATTTTGCATTCAAAAGTGTTAAAAAAACCTGGGCGTTCCGTTTAAAAAAAAAAGTTGGACGTATTGCCGATTAAACATAATACATATGAATAAAACATAAACTGTATTGCATAAAATGCATTTATATTAACTATACCCCCATACCAAATTTCAGAAATCATAATTTTCAAATAACAAAGTTATTCGACCGTTCCGGGACTTTTTACTAACGCTGTATACAGAGCTTTAGAATCAAAACCCATTTGATCTCTAACGTAAGATGACGTAAATAGTATGTTGGCAAGACAATCAATATCCATGAGCTGTCTAACAAAAGTCGATATTTGTCACTTTTTATACGCCTGTGCTGTCCTCGTTGCTTTCATCTTTACTGTATTCTTGCATTTTTACTTAGTTGTGATTATTTACAATATAAACCTAACCTGTACAATTTTAATTGTTAATATGTAAATAAAAATTTCTGCAGGAATTTGATTTTTAAATATTACACTACTGTGGTGTTAAATGAAAGCAGTGTACGTCTTTTGTATAATCTTCCAAAAGAGAAAAAGTTCAACTTAATATTAGATATTATATTTCGGAAGTAATTGGGTTACAAATTAACAACAGTAACTGTTTCCAAATCTCTCACATACAATATGCACACGCAAAAATACCATTAAAGAAGTGATAAAAATACTCGGTTGGTACCATGAAAAAACGCTAGTTGACTAGCTCAGTAGTCAAAGAAAGAAAAAACTACCTACCATAAAAAATATAACATATATGCAGAGCAATATGATAAATTACTTTGAACAGATTTTCTTTGTACTAAAATTACATCCTGTATAATTTGAACTTATACTTAATAAGATAATATCTGTATCTAGTATCCAATTGAGGACTGCTACTAATAGGGTGCGTCGTATGTTCACTAATATGTACAACAACAAGATCATTTACGCAAATTGAACTTGATGGAGAAGCGCAAATCTATTTTGGGCGTAGGAATTTTTTTAACTTTGTGTGGTACGTCACAAAATAGCACTTATTTTAGATTGACCCGCCTCCTTTTACACTACGTAATTAGATAATTTGTTGAACTACAACTCCAAGAACTTAAGATGAATGAATTACACATACATAAGTACATACATGTGCTTACCCTCTAATCCACAGAATTTATTCATAATTGGTTAATTTAATTAAGCATGGCGATCATACGATTTTTAAGAACTTATCTTTGTATGGACAAGTATGCATGTTTATTAAATTGTGAAACACATTTGGGAACAATATTATAAGCCAAATTAAACCAAAATAATTGCCTATTTCATACACATGTATATGTATTATTACAGAGCGTTAAAAAGAAAATTACAGTTTCATACAAATTAACGTACTTACAACGTACATTATCGTATTATTTTAGCTAAAACAAATATATTCTTCTGGTAATAATCTCCCAATACCGTGTTTATACCATGTTTGTTGCAATCATATGTAACGAGAGATTGATAAGC
Source organism: Popillia japonica (assembly GCA_004785975.1). Taxonomy (NCBI): domain Eukaryota; kingdom Metazoa; phylum Arthropoda; class Insecta; order Coleoptera; family Scarabaeidae; genus Popillia; species Popillia japonica. The sequence goes on from SMLS01067452.1 coordinate 5,155, forward strand.
ACAGTTTTTATAAGATTATGTTGACATTGCAACGTTACGTATTTGGCAAGAGCTAAATATTTATATTATGTATTATTCTCGTTATCGTAATTACACATACATATCTGTGCACCAAACAATATTAGCAAATTACTTATAGACTGTATAGATAATAATAAAGCCATTGCAGTTAACACGTTATTGACGTGGATGAAATACTTCTTCTATTAACAAATTATTCGAGAACTTGCGATTATAAAATACGCAGTGCGTATTTATGTAGCTGAGATTTCGTATTTTTCATTTACTTCAAGACTTTGCAAGTATTTTTGCAGTATTTTGTCCCTGGATGGTAGCATGGCCACGATCTGTGTCGAAACTGTTGCTATCTCGATTCCTTCGGCCATAATATTCAAGTCTGTACACAGACAGCTCAGACTGTTTTGTGTTATATTAATGGATTTAATTAACTAATGTAATTTTTTTACGTACGAGTTGCTAAATCATTTGCCATTTTCTTTAAATGACAATTCAAACCTTACCTAGTAACGCTTGTGGCAACATCTTGGCGATACATTCGAGCTGTTGAGCTAGTGTTGGGACAGAATTAATACTGCTACATTGCAGTAAGATAGTGTGATAACAAAACTATGAAAATACATATACACACAACAAGAAGTGCAGTGAGTAGTCTAAATAGGCAATACAGTCAGGCAAGCCGATGCCGCGGCACTCTCCATAAGCAAGTCTGCACAACTAACACTAAACTTCACACGCAGAAGTTCTGCTTCCCACTATCTAGCATAGCTAATTTGCAAAATAAATAGCTGCTAAACCATCTATTAAGGATATCCAGAATGCCATATATCAATGTTTATTTTGCTAAGTATTCCTTTTCATGGTTGTTTGGAGAATTTAACGTTGAAATAAAATAAGATTAAAAGGTAATTTATTTTGAATGGCATCTTAATCTGCAACCAAGGTAAAGGTTCTCTTAAAAACTAAGAAGGCTACAAAAATATACAACAGCCAATATAACCAAAACCATAACATTGCAAGAACAGTACTGCCAATTATTGTCTATATAACAGCTAATTACGTTCCTTAATGTCTTTATTCAAAACTATGAATTAATTATGATTTATTTATTCACGAAAATAAGTTTTATTTATCGCATTTATTTTGCGAATGACAGTTTGGAAGTATTTCTGCTAATTTTAATGTCGTTATATCGAAGTTATTATTTAATAAATAAGACATAATAATGGTAATATTATGAATAGTCAATGGACCTGTGAACTAAAAATAAATGACTAAAATAACATATTCTCAAACCAAATTCTATTTTATCATTGTGTAAAAATATACCAATGGTTTGCCAAAGAAGGCTCGTCTCTTCGCATGTTTGTTAGTTACAATGTGACGTACTAGTACACTTTGTATATTCTATAAATTTAGAGTGACAGTTGGAGGTGTGTACTACACATATTAATAATTCTGGGTCTCTAGATAAGCTATTTATAAACTATAACCTCTTGCATATACATATGTAAGTATGTACATAGATCAATTCTAGATATAATTATATTACATTATGTGTATCCTCTCTGTTTTATATCCCATATATGTAGGTACTACTTTCAAAAAATGCAGGATATTCCACTATGAATTGGACAACGTTAAGGTATATATCTAATTACTCATCCGAAAATAATTTGCATTAATTTTTGGCACAAAAACATAGCAACGATATGTTGCTTGAATAGAAATATACATAATTTAGTGATTATGTGACATTTAATTTGATTGAGCTCTGAAACTGATTCAGGTGCTATTACTTTCAATTGATAAGTTCTATAAAGGTTCCTGTATAAAACATCTAGTATATCAGTAGTTTACATTACAGTAAAAACAATAAAGCCCAAGACGATTGGCAATTATGGTCTTATATACATTCATAAAAATACAAAAACTAGTATGCAAGAAATAGAGTTACTTTTGGCTCCATTCATTTTTTATTTACATACATACATATTACATTACATACCGTTTAATGAGTATTAATTTTCCCGAATGCTGCACACTTTAGGCGACATCCGCAGTATAGATTACTACGTCATTTTAATAACTTTCTTTCTAATACCTTTTCGTCAAATACAGAAACAATCATTTCAGTGTGTAAGCGTGATTCCACCCTCCTTTCCACTGCATTTCAAAGAACTATGTTGCCGTTTAATTTGTTGGTGATTTAAAATTGTGTTAATTATGGCAATGTAGTTCTATTTTTCCCGAAGCAATTATTAATATTTAGTAATTAGAGTGCGAAATGGAAATCAATATTATTATTAGCTTTCGATTGAAGCAATTTTTTGATTGTGTATAAGTTTATTGACATCCTTTATATTGTTTTAAATTAGATAAAGTGATTGTTGTTCCAATTTGGATTATATGTGCTGTCTAGCATATTATGGGTTCCTCTGAGTAGCAACAAAACTAGCAAAATTAATGAAATAATTGACAGAATTCGTACAAAAATTACGAAGAAAGCATTACCTATAACATGACTACATGACTCATACCGCCCATTTTTAATAATGTAGGTATATTTAAAATAGCACATAAACGCGCACTTTTAATATTTAAACAAATATTAGTAAATTTAGTTTTTTGTTTTCATTATACGTAAATTAGTATGAACATGCAATACTATTTAATAACGACACAGACCAATACAGCACCGCTATTCCCGCATTTCAAAATTTTGAGTATAATTCTGCACTTATTTTGTGAAAATGTTGTGCTTTTATATTAACCGAGATGTATGGCTTTTTGTTTTGCTGGGTGAGGATCATGCCACTCTCGCCACCCCTGCGTTCCGAGATTTTGAGTATTATTTTGTTCCGTTCGTACCGCAAAAAAGAAAATGCTATAATCCGGACCTGTCACCAGCCCCGCCATCTCAACATTTTAAAAATTTCGTGGTGTATAATAGATACTTGCTCAACGATCTTGGACGACGCATACTGTGAGTGTCTAGTTGTGAGGTGTATAAAAATTGGCATGTAATACTTATATCGGCAGCTATAGTATTCGTGTTTTACAAAGTACAGACTGAGATAATCCAAATATTCCCGACGAACAATTTGAAGACGTATCAAGAATTTATTACCCACAAAATCAAGTGAACCACATCAGAAATACTTCACTATTCGTTCGCTAGCATCAATAAAAAATGAAATTAAAAGTTACTCGCACTGCATTTACTTACACAGAGTACCTAATCCAAATTTAAAGGCTAAAATTTTATCCACATTATTTCAAACCTCAAAAATCTTAAAAGATTATGTTGTAACCTTAGTTTGCCGTAACTTCCACTATTTAAATTTAATATAAAACGTTTCGACGTACCAAGATCTATTATACTTGACCATTCTGTGGTTTATTTACTCAATAATCGTCATGAAAGAGGATTCACTCTAAAGTCACGTTTAGTTCGATAGGCAGCTTATTATAAATTATGCCAACCATTGCTTTCAAATTTTATCTAATAGTCTACTTGCCTTATTAGATGTGAGATTGAAGTAAACCTTGACCTTGACGATAATTATTGTTTTGGCAAAACGTTAAAAAGACAGATCTACTTTTGAATGTTTTATACAGGGTTTCCACGGCCGAGTGGGATATAGGGAGATTTATGTATTCTCGGTTTTTGCTAAATATTATCTGCCTAATACTACTTCATCCAAATTTAAGCGGCGCATATCATAACTGGACTAACAATAAACATTTTCACAATCATAGTACAAAGAAAGTCATTTTAATAAAGCCAGAAAATTATTATTTTTAAATCTATTGCACGGAATTCCTAATAAAGATTTTGACAGGTGCAATATGTTTAAAAATAATAATTTATAAAAACGACTTTCCTTGTACTACGATTGTGGAAGTTATAATATGCGCCACTTAAATTTGGATAAAGTAGTATTAGGGAGATAATATTCACCGTATGTATTGCCGTTATGTATTCTTCCTATGTCCCGCTCGACCGTGGAAACCCTGTATATGTACATTGTTTGTATGCATGCATACGAAAAACATGTTTTACTACAATCTTTACATACTTTCAGGCAGCAGGCTAATGTTGATTTAATTTGTTATTACACAATTTTGTCCTATTTACGCATAGCTCTGTAAGGATCATTAGGTATGTCTTTTACATCGTCGTTTTTTACATGATAGATGCAGTTAAAACTTTTGCTTGTCCATTATTTCGGTAACGTGATGTCAGTATCACAAACGGATAAGTTCACATAACGAAAACGTGATTTTAGATAAACTTTTCTGATTTTTTCTTTGTCAATAAATTGTATTAATAAGTTATTTGACTTTGCCAATATAACGCTAACATAATTGTCTGGTGCCCCAAAATATTGGAGAACTAACATACAATTGAAAATCATATGAAGTAAATAACTCCAAATTGCTCACGTCAATAGATCTGAGAATAGATGGATAAGTAAAAAAGAATTCACTGTAATATGCGCAGTTAGCTTAGATGGAGGGGAACTGGTAATTATTTTTAATAAAACGCGTAACATGTTGTCTCTCTCCAAACAAATCAGTAAACCTTTTTCTCGATCTCATTAACTGGTTTAGTTGACAAGATTGATGTTTGTACACTTTCAACGTTAGTATCGTCCCTGGCGATATTTTTAACGAAATAAATTACCAAAATAGTGGAATGATGTACTTATACAAAAATGCATGATTATATATATTATGATTTAAGTACACTATATACCCCAAAATTCCGATCACTAACCATTCGAAAATTTCTTAGAACTCAAAAAAATACATTTTTTTAATAGAAGAAATAAGTCATTCTACCTTGAACCTTTAAATTGCCTATTTAGTTGCCTCTTTTCGTACATATTTAGTAATATTTAAGTTGGTAAACAACTATTCAAAATAAAGGTTGGTATTTGAAATTCATCCAAGATTTTTTGCGAGTGCATTACGCGTTAGGTAAATTTGGATCTGAAAAAAGAAAATATCAACAAACCACTAGTAAAATAGAAATCTATTCTTACAACGCTTACTCTACGTCATATACTACACCAAGAGTGAAAATATTTCAACAGCAAGTATATTTTCAAACTAATGTTTTCGCTAAATACGTACTGCGATACTAGTGTTAATTTAAGCGGTATCTACTAAAATACATACAGATCCCGTAACAAGTTCTTTGTTCGTATTTGTTGTATTACAAAGTGCAAATGAAACTAGTCAAAACTCATGTATTATACAAAAAATCATTCTACTAATTAAAAAGCCAAATGATAATAATAATAAGTTTGTGGTACATAATTTCAATAGCATAACCAATCGAAAATAAATAAAATATTACATAAAAAATTAGTCTCTTTTAACACATAAACCATCATAAATCATTTGCCTTTGAAATCATAGCAATAAATGGAAAATGTATAGACGGAATGAGTACTTGCTTATTAGAAAAGGAAGAGTTACTTGAAGTTGCGTAAGCGTTTACCCATTTGGCTGTCTATTACTTCCCACCTGATTTCATGTTTATTTCTGTTGACGATTTAGAACTATTTACTACTGCTGTTAAGGTTCTTTCTTTTCTATATGTGCTCGGGACTAATTGTAAGCATTAGGAATACCTATGGAAATTTATTGAACTTATGCCTGTCTATCAATACTTTCAATTTTCACTTTCTGCCTGCCGACAGTGTTGTTATACCTGCGAACCCTTGCCAGTCTGCTCTGCAGGTTATTCGTTTTCTCTTTGGCCTTAATGAGGCCTCGGTTGCCTTCTGAAGCACGGGCCAAGGATGCGTTCTGGGAGTCCAGAGCAAGAGAGAGAGGAGAACGCACATAACCCTCCTACAGAGATTATATGTATTTTATCTATCATGTTTTAATCAGTTTTATTTGCATGTAAAAATTCACGTGATAATTATCGCAAAACCGTTTATTTCTTATTGTATAACCAACTTGTTGCTTACGATTGGTCTTACTTGTACTTCAGAGATGTCAATGAGGCACCGATATGCTCTATAATGGTCTATGCTCCATGATAGATCTCTACATTTCTATCACAAGCAAATTCAAATTTAGCTCCCTTCTTTGGTTTTCACATGAAATTATAAAGAAACCTTAAAATTAAAACTGGCTGTTACAAAAAGTGGAAGGAGGCTCAAACTTTGTCTTTTAGAACGAATTAAAAGGCATTAGCAGTTTGATTGAGACACTGAATTATGGCTCCGGTTTGGTTAATACTGGTAAACCCTATTCAAACTCCATATAGCATATGGCAAAGTTTTGATGCGAAGGAACAGTAGATATCTATGATAAACCTATCGATTTAATTAATATTTTTGCTGATTCTTTTTCATCAATCCATAGAACGGCTTTGGCCTCCGTCGATTCAGAGATATAGTATAATTCTCTTCCTAACACCTTATCGACTTTAACAAAGTAAGATAAAATTAAATACATAGTTAATTTTTCCAATGAGTTTACAGCAGGCATATGATGACATACAAAGATTTTTTTGAGATTGCAGGTACACATACTAACCTTTCCTCTAAAAATATGTAATTATTAGTCTCTATTTCGACATGTTAGTTTACTAATAGATGAGAGAAAACCTGATTTGTCGCAGTACATAAGAAATCGATCTTTGGTTACCAATTATATGTATGTATATCACCATTATTTTTAGTTGTTCAAAACTCGTCTGTAAAGTGCTATATTATAGTGTATCTAAACGAGTACAAGTTCTTCTATTTCTTCAAACGAACATAGAACGTTTTCTGGCAAGGCTACTGTTGCAAATTTGAAACTTTATCACAGTTCTTCTCCAAGGTCCTGGATGGGCATGAAGGCTACTCAAAATCCTTTGTCCGGTCGGCCATAGTATCACTACAGTATACGTAAACGGTACAGTTAGTGACGCCAGCTCTGCGCTGTCTCTTACCCTTCCTTTTCTGTTCTCTAAGTATAGATCGAAAAGTGTTGCAGGGAGTCCGGGAGTGCCTATGAACCTACTGCTCTTTTCATTCGGCTGGGGAACAGGCTGTTGCTCTGCCGCCGATCAAGCGCGACGCATTGTGAGCAACCAACCCTTTCGGGCCCTGATCAGATGTGTGGTGAGTGGTGTCGGTGCAATATGTCAAAATCTGCATTTCCCCGGGCAAATTCCAGTTCATCCGCGTTTCCGAGATTTGTATAGCAAAGGAGAAGCCTCGGGGAACCTGTGTAATACAAGAGTCTAAGGGTTGCCCGCTGTTGGCTATTTCGGCTCGAATCCTCCATACATGAAGCGCTGGCAAACTTTTAATTATCTCATCTGCTACAACCATTTAGAGAAACCCAAAGAATATTATAGAAGAGAGCCTGTCCAGCGCCTTTAGGACGGCAACAGCGCGAAGGTTCAACCAGGTGAGGAAGGGAGTAATCAGATAGATGAACGAAATCGAGTTCGCCCCGGCACCGGAAAAGACCAAAAGAAGAATTCTCAGAGACATTGGGATGACGGTAGATACGGAAATCATATCTACTCGGCAAAGTACCTTGGACTGCGACTCAACAGCAATATAACTTTCTGGAATGCAGTCATGCAGCCATAGTTCCACTAAGGTAACAACAATGCTGAGCCAACTTATGGTTAACGTAGGCAAACCGACTGCAAGAAAATACCGGCCCTTGATGACCGTCACCCATTCCATACTACTGTATGGAAGTGAGATTTCGGCATACGCCTTACGACAATACAGGAAACGAATGTCTTCAGTACAGCGATGGGAAGCTCCCAGTATCGCCAGCTCATTTCGTACGGTTTTCGAACCGACGGCTGCGGTGTTTGTGATTACAAGAGTAAGTCCGAAAGACCTACTGGCACAGAAAAATAAGAGAGTCTACGAGACTCGAGGAGAGGTCAGTGAAACACAGGCAAGGGCGTACGCTAAAACGCTCACACGATAAAGTTGGTAAGAGCGTTGGCAGACGCGAGGTCGACGGATGGCTGGACTCATTCGTAACATTACGGAGTAGATGGGTTGACATCACGGTGAGGAAAATTACTATCTCACTCAGTTTCTTGGTGGACACGGGTATTTCAACGCATACCTTGCAAGAATGGGTAAAGTAGAGTAAACAACGTGCCAACATCACGTCTCTATCGAAGACGATGCTCACCACACTTTCTTCGAGTGTGAGAGGTGGAGAGATTTCAGAGTCGAGAATGTGCTGAAATCGAAGAATTTGTTAGATAATACTGCATGTGTGGCATCATCTTTGTACGAGCACAAATTAAAAGTGAACGAATCTTTCCCTTTCAAGGTGAAATGTTATCCTATCGCTCAAACGTATCGTGAACAGGTTAATCTACAAATTCAAAAAATGTTTAAGGATCAAATTATTAAACGAGCTGTCACAACATTTATGAATCCTTCGGTAATCGTCAAAATGAAATTTGGATATATCCGACTTTCTCTAGATGCACGAGTCTTGAATTAGTGCATCAAAAAACAGTTACCATGTAACATCGATACTATACTCAGTAGATGTCATGGGATGTCCATCTTCACAAAAGTTGATTTGAAAAACGGTTTTTGCCTCATCAAACTGGATAAAGACAGCAGGAAATATGTATACTGGTTTTTCCGTCGAAGGAGTGACTTATTGTTTCAGTGTAGTTCCATTTGGATTATGTACAGCTAAGTCTTCTGTAGAAGGATTAGCTTTTCGTCAAACTAAATCATATGTTTATCCCTATTCGTCTTCTATGTAGTAATACAGCAGAACGGTTCATTAGGGAATTAAAACACATTTGTTAAGGATACTTTGTAATGAATCTCACACCTCAAAGTTGGAAAAGTAATGTTATGTAAAAAACATCATAACCTTAACCCCTTCAAATATCACTGAGTCTTGTCCAATAGGTTTCTATTCACATAAACATTCCACTAGACCTTGAAATTACTGCCCTAGCAATTATATCGATATTAACGATTTAACTGCGAAAACTCGATAGCTGCTCGATAAAATTCACAATTAATATTTACGTAAGTGTATCGATAAAATAAGAAACAAACAAAATACGATAGTATCGATTTAGTTTTACTTAGCAACGCTCGACAAAGTAGTCTTATAGAGAAAAAGCACACATCGTTATTTGAAAGTCGATACATTGTAACAACAATATTTAGTGTTGAAAGCCTATATTCATACAAGAATTAGATTTTACTTTTTCCTCGATAGTTTGGTGGTTCAAAGATATGCAAATCTATAGTACTTAAAAGAAATAAACAGAAGTTAATATATGAAATGATGTACTATCATGGACAAATAGAATGTCCGGGTATACGCAGTGCATGTTGCGCTCCTGATACAATACCGATTGTGCCGTCAAGCGAATTGTATCAGGAGCGCAGCTTGCACTCCGTACACCTGGACATTCTATATGCCCATGACTGTACATTAAAAAAGAAAATAACGCGGTCAATTTTAGAACAGATATAGAAAATTTAAGTATTATTTATAATAAATTAATCACCTAATCACGCCTGAATTTTATCAAATTAAGCTCTTGACTAGGTTTTTAGCCATAGCAGAGAGTTCTAAAGACACATTCTCAATGCTCCTCTATCTAATGGTGTACTTAAAATTTTTATACGATGTTTTGTTTTCTCTGGATCATCATCAGCTTTGTTATTTTTTATTATTTACTATTAATTTCCTATTTTTGATTTCAACTATGTTTTGAAAACAAAATTTGATATTGTGTGTTAATTGACAAAGAATTTGATTTGAAATTAAGTAAGGTAGGTAGCAATTAGCATTTTGAACTATCAATCACTTAAAATTGAGTACCGCGTAAATGAAAATCGATGTTAAATAAGGTAGCCATGGAATTTTGAATTGTTAGTTATCGTTACATTAGTAACGGAAAAAATGGCGTGAGAAGGGTGGCAAAGAGAAACAAGATATGTATGTTATGTTTTTTTTATTCATCGAACTAATATACAGCAAAGCGATTATTTAGAATTATACCAATGTATTTCGATTAAACATTCAACCATAATAATAATATTAATAATAATTCATGCCTTCACATCCCCAACAGCTTGCACCAATTAAAGGGGCCATCGGCTTGTCCTGCGTTATTATTATGACTGCGGCTGTACACAACTAAATATGTTGCATTTCCGCATTTGCCGTGAAATCTAGGAAACTACAAAAAACCCAGTTACCAAAATTATTTCAAAAGTAAATAGAAACTAACAAATAAATAAACTCAAGAAGGAAAGCTTGGGCTCTGGTAAAGAAATTGGGAGAAAGGCCGCCCGTACTTATGAATAATCCCCCGATTACATCCAATCAGGTGCCAAGTCACATAGTATTCTCGTCACATCCACCCAAAGATAATAAGCACACCACACGTAGGTATAAAACAAGAGCTCTGTGAAATTAACGCCACTTGTCGGAATAGGCCTGATTATTCGTTACCTTTCACATATACTGCAGTTGCCAATGAACTATAATAGACGAAAACTGGTAAAGCCTCGGGATTTGGTGGTGTTCATAGTAAGTTTTTCATCAATTGCAGGATGCACTACCTCAACTTTGTAAAATGCGGTGCTCGCACTTATCTACAGCTCAGCTGAGTATTGTACTCCCTGTCTGGCTGAATAGTAGTCATGCTGGCAGATTCGACGCCTAACTTAACTCTACAATGAGAACACTCACTGGCCGCATCAAGAGCACCCCAACCTACTGGGTCCCAACTCTCAACCATATCCCATCGCCTCAACTGAGAGAATAAGGAGCTCTAGTCCGAGAGTATGGAAAAATACTGCACAACCGACTGCTCCCAATCCACGACTACATCTCTGCAGACACATCTAGCGGGCTTAACTCCAGATGTTCGGTAATGAAAACAGCCAAATAGCTGCACGACGAGAATTTCTCTACTAAGCAACGATGGGAATCAACATAGAACCAAACTATCCCTCCTGAAGTAAGCTAATACTTAAACACCCATGATAGGCCGGCTGGTTCCGATCTGCCACGCCACATCTGAAAAACTGCCAACAGAATTCGTACGAAGTACGACGTATGTAGAGTACTATATAAATTGAATAGAGCACCGGTTGCACTATGTTGCAATGTGTAGGAGAGGTGATCAGACTATCCTACGTATTATCCAGATCTTCAGAGCAACGGCGAGTTGTCCGACTTCCTAAAACTTCCACACGACGGTTGAGTGGATTCAAAATCCGGCCATAAACATATAATTAACATTATATTTATCTATTATTACCTATATCTTTTAATGTGCTTAGAAATCATGCGCTCCATATGATAAATAAATACATATGGATTTTGTATCGAATAAAAAAAAACATTAGGTAAATATAGCACAATAGAAACTATAAATGCGTATATAAGACATGTGTCGGTTAGTTAGTTGTTCGGTTAGGTTAGAACATCTTCCGTCAGGCAAAATTGTAGTTGAGTACACAATAAGCCTTTTAGGCTGCAGTGTATAGAGATGCATGGAAATTTCCGATGTTCCTTGACATCGCTCAGTATAAAAAACTGTTTCACTTGTAAATCACATGTAAATAAGACATGAGCAAGGGGGTATTTGGACACAGATTTTAGCTTTAACGTAAGCTTAGTATTTCGCATAAATTTTTGAAATAATTGATTAAATCGCTGAGTTCGGAAACATCCTAACTCACAAATAACCAGTTTAGAAATAATTTTAAAAAACTGCTTAACTTTCTTTATTATTTGCTGGCGAATTCTGAAATTTACCAGGATATACAACAGCATAAAAGCTGACAAAATATAGCGAAGCAAGCGGTCAAGTATCACACGAACTTAACTTGTTTCTGGATTAACCTTTATGTGACTGGGAAAAATAACACGTTCTATACCAGAAACGGCGGTTAGGAGCAGTAGCAACCCTGTACGTGTATTACCTCATTAAATCGTCATACCGCAAATAACGCATTCCATTGGTTGATCGGCGAGTCCCCTTACAATAGCAGAATAATTGTGATTTATTTACCTCCTGTCAGTTGTGTTTTGGTTATTAATGTCGATATTTCATTTTATTATCTTTGGTATTATTTTATTCCTAATATTTTATGAATCCATAAAGACTTTTTCAAACCTCGATTTTGTAAACACATACTTAAGTAAATTCACAAAATAGTGTTAGACTGTGTGTAAAAAACTTTTGTTTTGAAGATTATATTTGATATACAGAAATCGCGTATATTTCTTTGCGTGGTACCGTGGTATTTTCGATTTGTGAATATGGAAAATTCACTTCCTAGAACAAAAGAATTGCAAAACATTTTTTGGTGGTAGCCAAAACAAGGATTTTGAATATATTTAAAACTTGTCAAGAGCAGCCCAGAAGTTTGAAACTAAAAAATGTTGAAATTACAGCAAAGCAGCAGGTATACATGTACATCTTATTAAAAAGCAGACAAGATTAACTTTTAATGGTGCTTTTTATAGGTATTACAGAACATATGGAGACGCAACATGGAGAAGCAACTATCTATGTCAAATTATGAATATCGAGAGAATGGAACACCAATTTACTACTTGAATAAAACTTGGTTAAACGCTGCGTATACTATACATAAAGTATGGATAGACATACATACACATTCTTATCGTAAGATAGGCATTGGTGGAAGGTTTATCAACGGGCCGTAAAAACCATTTTGACAAAGGCAGGAGGTTAATTATTACACATAGAGGCTCACCCGAAGGATTTGTAGAAGATGGTTTCCGAATCAGAAAAAACTGTTGGATATCATAAAGACATGAATGCAGAACGATTTGGTGAGCCACTGTAACATATTCTTTGAAATTTAAAAGTGAATGGAGTTATTCTTCTCGCCAATGCATGTCACCAGGGTCGAAGATTATGTAAACCACCTACAGCAAACAATCGCAAGGCCGAAAATTCAGCAGTCGATGGAAAACTATAATATCGAATACGAAGAGTACATGGTAAAAGCAGAATTATTAAGCTTAGTTAAAGAAAACACTCAACCCCATAAAGTATGCGGTTAATGAAGTAATAGAGAAAACCATCAGAAAGGTATTAAGATTTTCTCGTTATGACTGCGAATTGAATACAATTGAACTGATTTAGCCATTTACAATACAACATTTAAACTAACCGATGTGAAAGAACTGTTGAAATAAAGTATCACTATCAGTTCTGGTGAAAACTGGATAAATGCCATCAAACATGTTATTGTTAATGGAGATTCACGTAGAATCACTGATAATTACAAGTGTTAGTGACTCATCAAACTCATCTGTTTTGTTTGATATACTTTTTATAGCTAACTGCATATTTTGATATTTGTGTAGCTTTTGACGAATTTGTAATATATAACGAGGTAATACACAATAAAAAATAAATTACATCAATGTGTCATGCTTATTTGTATGTTTCCCTTTGCGATTATTTTATTAAGAATAATTAAGTCGTTATGGTTAATTGCTTTATCTAGTGAAGTAGATATCGATACACATCTATCGGCACCAAAGTTCTTTCAACCAGCACCTCGGACCTTCTTTGTTCATCAATATATTTTGCTGCTACGTAATAACAGTAATAAGATTTAATTGACTTGGCGAGACTCTGCCTTACCTCAATCTACTTCCTGTGGAACGAAGAATTCTACGAACAAGCGAGTGGTGCTGCAATGGGATCTCCTCTATCACCTGTCATCGCCAACATCTTCATGGGAGCATTCGAACAAGAGGCAATTACATCTAGTAAAATGAAACCCAAATGCTGGTACAGATTTGTAGATAACACCTTTGTTATATGGCCGCATGGACGGAAAGCACTGAATGAATTCATGGAACATATCAACAGGAAACACTTACACATCAACTTCACAATGGAAATCGAAGAAGACGGTACCTTACCCTTCCTAGACGTCCTAGTGCAACATACCGACAGTAGTAGATTAGGCCACAACGTGTATCGTAAGAAGACACACACAGATCGGTATCTGCATGCAAAATCTCACCACCATCCACAGCAAAAGAGGTTCCTCATCAACACATTATTGAGAAGAGCACAGAAAATCAGCGAAGAGCATCATAGACAGAGTGAAACCCAACACGTCAAAACCGCTTTGCAGAAGAATGGCTACAGTGAAAAAGACATAAGGAAACCCCGAAAACAGATAAACAACCAGGACCGACAAGAGCCAGCAGGATACGCATACCTACCGTATATAGCCGGAGTCACTGACAGACTTAGGACGACCTCACAGAAAAGAAACATCACCACTCGATTCAACACAGTGACAAAAATAGAACAACTACTTCCTCCCAACAAAGACGCGTGGCCGAAACTACTAACCAAAGGCATATACGAATTGAATTGTCAATGTGGGAAGAGCTACATCGGCCAAACGGGACGCAGTATACAATGCAGAGTGAAGGAACACGAGAGAGACACAGATCTTGGACATAGCCAAAAATCTGCAGTAGCGGAATACCTGCAGCAACTAGGAGACCACAGCATAAGCTACAGCGACGTGAATGTAACGGGCCTTCATTAATCGTTGTAACATGACACATATGCAACCAGCATGATAAATTGGTACAACTGCAAACAATATCCCTATTTGAAAATAGTTTGACAGAAATTATTTTAAAATTCACTTTAATTGAAACGTAAGTAATTTCTGGGAAGAATAAAAATAAATCTTAGTTGCATGTTTATTTAAATAAAACAGTAGTATTTATTAGCACTTTAATAGCATAAATTTTATTTACAATTTATAATGAAAATATTGTCAATTTTGCCTCTGGAGTAGCTAACGTACTAAAACCTTTTTCACAATAAAGACAGAAAAAACCTGCATTTTTGTTGACCCTTTTATAATAAATGTTGGAAGTGAATACCATTTTGCTGCATACAAATATTCACTCTACGTTTTAAATTAAATTAATTAAATACCTGTTTGTTCGGACAGTTTTTCAACTGATTTATTAGGGCTATGTTCTATTCGATGTCGAATGTCCTCTACAGTCTACATCGCTGCTACAACATCATCAGTTAAGTTGGTGGGCCTGCCAGTCGATTTTCCTCTACAAATACAATGTTTAGCCTCAAAGCAAGGTGTTATAATATGTCTGCGATGTCGAAAAGAGTCATAATCAAAGTTAAAGTCTGGGATGCCTTGCGTCAATTGATCTACACAACTTGGAAATGAATATCTCCAATTGCCTTCGACATCTTGTGTTGCACTTCTATAATGGGTTGAGTTCTACTATAAGCTCTTTGAAAACATATAAGGCGTTAAACTTCTCTTCTAGCATTGCCGATCAGAACGTTATAAGAAAATAAGTTGCTTTTGTTCTTTGTTCCTTCTTTAGCTGGTGGTTTCTTTACAAATTATTAAACTTCTAGAAACACATCTTGTTAATTTTTAGATGGACTCTCATAGAAATTTTTAAAAATATCTTCGTTTTTCCATATCGAGCAGTTTTTCCATGCATTTTTTTGCACTGAAGGCTGTTAGATGTTTTTCTGGGAGAAGCACATTTTTGTAGCTTTTAAAGGTTTCCCCTTTTAAACAAGCTTTCTTGATTTCAGTTCTTTTCTACAATTCATCGATCCTCACCCGTTCCTTAGACGTCATTGCTTCAGGCATTAATTTGTTCTAGATCACCCTTTACTTTCAAAAGTTAAATCTTAGAAATGTAATAATTGAAGGAATTAGAATAAACGTGTTACTTACTTCTATATTTCACCTTCAAAATGTTAAAAACACAATGGCTGCGTTCATAACAACGGAGCGCTCCGTAGCGATTAGTGATTAATGTTATGAACGACGTTATAACAAGTGAGCGCTACTTGCTACTTTGGGAGCGATCAGCGATCACTAAACCTCACATACCATTCAAGTGTCAAAAATGACATTTGTGTACACAACAAACATTCTGCTATTCCGTTGTGACACTGATCGCTACGTTATTTCTTGGCAGCGTAGAAGTAGCGCTAAGTATGATATTAACGTAGCCAATTATAATATGATTTAATAGAAAAACAGTTTATGTGTGTCAGCCCTCTGCTGAGTGAGTGCAGAAACAACCTAAGTCATGGACTAAAGTTAGTTCTGCAGTCATTGTCGGTCGATATTTTCTGGCCGTGCAATGTACCTTTAAGATGCTTGACTAGCGTTGTTTCTACATATGTCCAATCGGTAGACCTAATGTCTTTTATGCATTATTTCATGTGTGACTTAAATATGCAAAAAACGGAGTTATGGGGTTTCTGAATTCAGCGATTCAATTAATTGCTCTATCTATAATATGATATAAATATAGGTAGGTATATAAAATAAGTGAATTATTGAATATTATTCAGAGCGCTGACATATATTGTAGTTCTAATAAACAAGAAAAGTCGAATCTTTGGCAATCTATTATAATATATATTATTAAAAACTTTGTTTACTATCACTCATATGTATGTAGCCACCAAACTGTCTACAGTGTGGTAAAGGAAAAATTCCTGCTCCGATATGCACGATTCATAGATCTGATGCAACAGTACCTATTAGAAATTGAGTGAAAAATACAAAGTCTTAATATACTGGTATTGCTTACTTTAAAAACAACTTTGGCACTAACAATGTTTAGTAACATTAGAGTACAAATTACTAACTTTACCCCCATATACATACATATGTACTAGCGAGGGCTTAAGTGATGAATCAAACTGCAACAAAACGCGTCTATTGTGGGCTTTCCGTTCCGAATTGTTATTGAAATAAACATAACTGGGCAACTGCAATAAGCCGTATAGCAGCAGGCTAAAGAGTAGCGAGCATTTAAAAGAATTTATACCTAGCGAAATAAACATGGTCATACTGAATTCAGGTAGGACGTAGATTAATTAATAAACGAAAAAAAAAGTTTATGACAAATTAGTCATTATTTTATTGTGCAAAATATTGTTTAAATAATAATTACAGAAACTATAAAATTAGAAACTTGAATATTATTTTCTTAGCATTCGCTTAATGTTTTAATTGAAACAACACCAACTATACAATATGTCTTAAGGATATACAATATATTATATACACTTATACCCTTAGTTTTATTAAGAAGTTTTAATCATTTCAATAACTACTGCACTCACCTACAATAATTTTAAAGAGATTACGAATTTAAAGGGAGTAATAGTATTATAACACATATAACATAACAATTAAATCTTCTGAACTACATTAATTATAATTTTATAATTAAAAACTAATCAATCCCGAAGCACTTGGAAACTCTTTAATTTTACAAGATAACTAAGAGGTAGTGTAAGCTATTATGTTATAAGTTATATAACTTTCGCCCCAAAATTTTTAATAGATAATAATGTTTCATTAGACGAATTAATTTCTAAGTAGAGTATATTATTCAAAATTCGGTAGAATCACATATACAAAACACATTGCTTAACCAGTTAGTAAATATAATATCCAATTATAAAAATAGAAATAGTAGTGAAAGTAAAAATAGATTACCATTATTATTATTAAATGTCAATTTCTTCTACTGACGAAGTTGTAACGAGTACCTAATAAATTATAAAGGTTCTGGAATAAATGATCTTTAATCAAGTTAATAGTGTTTTTAGTATGCATGCATCATAAACCAATCAAAACACACCCATAAGCGTGCATAATCGGGCTTTTATCGCACGCCATGCGTATAAAGATTGCTTGGTAACAGCCAATCCCAAGCGTTTAATAGTATAGTGAAATGTCGGGAAATGTCAAATGACATATAGGTACATGTCACTCGATAATATGTATTGGAATTATTGATTATTTATTTGAATTATTATTTGGACTTTGCAGGTATTAAACTTAATTCAGCTTCAGCAGCTAGTTTTTGAAATTCTGTCGACATTATTAATACAACAATGAGGTTTAATATTAAGTTAAATGTCAAATGACATAATATAGACACATATCACTCGATAAAATGTATTGAAATTATTGATTTGATTTCTTCTAGTTAAAATTATTGTTGCATTTGTACTAAAAAATATCGTATGCCACAGTGCATAATTAGCTTTTAAAGCACTCGTAACGTTAAAGCCACTCCGCTTCGCGTCGTGGCTTTAAACTCGTTACTCGTACTTTAAAAGTCTGATTATGCACTAG
Organism: Popillia japonica; assembly: GCA_004785975.1. NCBI lineage: Eukaryota > Metazoa > Arthropoda > Insecta > Coleoptera > Scarabaeidae > Popillia > Popillia japonica. Next base: position 23,400 of record SMLS01067452.1, read on the forward strand.
TATCATAATATATGTACTATTAGATTGACCTAAAAGTAGAAAAATACCTGAACTCTGTTTATCTACGCACATAATGGTTACAAAAATACATTTATTGTACCTATGTTTTAATAAATTAAAACTAAATTCATTATCTTGTGTAAATATTAAAAAATATAAATTTCTTTAAAATGCTACTTCACTTAAATCATTTCTTAATAAGGCGTCGGAAACAATTCGTTTTTCTATAAATAGAATCGTGTTATTATATTAAAAAGCGTATTACTGAAAATTTACATGTGTAAAACGTGCATGTTTTATCCATATACCTATTAATGTATGTATAATAGCAAACAATATTTACTTTTGCCAAAGAAACAACTTGTGCTAACGAAATCTAGTTATGAATAGTTGTAGCCAGCATTACTTCTTAATGTAAAGAGTAAATGCAACTATTGAAAATGAAATTGTAATTATATCGCTTTATATTTCTTGCGAATCTTTCTACCTGAAATTTACCTGTTAGGTATCCGTCTCTAATTCTAATTGCAGCCGCCCAGTGCGAATAGTCAAATGTGTCAAAGACTTGCGGAAGGTCATGTCGCTTGAAGACTGATTCATTACTTAAGCCCACTATAATACATACATATAAGAAAATAATTACTTTCTTCGCCCAAGCAATTCACTTTCTTGGGATTTTAAGAAATTATATACTAGCCTTTAGAAATAATTATCTCACGTAAGTTCATGAAATAAATACACAAGAACATAGCTAGAATAGGTACAGCAGTAGCTGTTTTTTGTTCTCTCACTTTCTATTGTACGAAAACCTCCTAATTCCTGAAATTTCGATCGTTTGCAGTGATTTACTTTAAATTATTTAACTTTTGATAATCACAAGATAATGGAAGCATTAAAACCAGAATTTTTCTATACACCAAAGAAACTGCTGCATTTACCGACGGCGACTGTTGTAAAACCCAGATTACCACTTTAACCATAGAAAATAATATTTCCGGGTAAAGATTCTTAAAGTCTTAAAATTATTACATACAATAACAATAGCAAGAGAGAAATTACTGTTAGTAGTTTAGCATTCCCTAGGTAGTATAGATAATTGCCTAGACAAAAAACAACTCTATAATACAAAAAATGCATTTTGTTAACATTAAAGTTTTTCTTGAAATATGGTAGATCTCTTTAATTTCGCGTATAATAACAAGAGAAAGTAAACAAAATAAAATATATCTGCGTTTAAAAATATTACTATATATCTATCAATATATACAGAGTACCCGTACATAGCTGTTAAATTACACATACTTAATAACTAAGTTGTAATACATCAAAAATTTCTGAATTTTGGGTCCAAAATGTAGGTAAGTCGGCCTAGTTTTTGTTTGTCTTTTACATAGATACATAGGTATTTATACAGATACCACCAATTAAGCAAGTTCACGCAAGTAAAAATCACTAAGAAGTACAGAAGGTAACACGGGGAGGAAAATCTAGTTCCGTTAACCTTTGCACGCGTTGTATATGATATAGATGCAACAAACTCGTTTTCAAAAGTTTATGCACGGTAGTTTACGTGGCATTTACTTGCTGTACTAGGTTTGTTATGCTTACGGAGGAATTCGCTTCCACGATGTTTAAAATGTCGTCTTCTGGTTGGAATACTCTGCGTGATCTCGCTAAACTGCGACCTTCGTAACGTGAAATTATTAAACCTGTATTCTGMAGCCCATATGAMWGTCGAATATACCSACATGATTTAATTKWTGGAGAAACAGCTMAATTGCRGACAAARCYTTGCAARGYTTTGTCCGTTGACTGCAACAATTGTGGGAACTGTATATGGGCTTCAGAATACAGGTTTAATAATTTCACGTTACGAAGGTCGCAGTTTAGCTGTTTCTCCATAAATTAAATCATGTCGGTATATTCGACATTCATATGGGCTGCTATTGCAGAGACATGCTTCCACAGATAATGCCAAGTGCATACTAAACCATACTAAACAAAAAGTAAATCGCAGCGTTCAGTATGTACCAACAGTTGGTGATTCTCGTATGGTAGATGAGTTAGGGCCGGATCCGAGTAAAGAAAACTCCTCTTCTCATTACTCCCTGCACATGGAATCACAAAATTTTATATTTATGATATGCTCGTACGTATCTTGCAGCCACTTTATTATTTTGAGTTATTTAAAACTAATCCTGTATACAATAATCTTGATTGTAGGTGCCAGAGATGAGAACAGGCTTATGCATAACACAAATAAATTTCTTGAAGAAATCAACACTTGGATGGAAGAGCATCAGTTGACGCTTGTATCAGAGAAGACTGAAGCAGTTGTAGCAAAAGGAGGAAGAAACCGTGGCTATATAAGTTTTATGTTGAACGGGGTAAGGATAATATCTAAGAAGACCTTCAAGTACTTCGGCGTCATAATCGATGGGAAGGGGAACTATGGACAGCATATACGTGCGGTAGTAGACAATCACAAGGCTGATGCCCAACATTGGAGGACCCAGTAGCACTAAGAGAGGCATATTAGCTAGTGTCACACACAACATATTGTTATACGGAGCGCCTATATGGATGAAAGACCTAGAACGGAAGAAATACGCTGAACAACTTGGTAGACCTCAGAGAAATATGCTACTGCGAGTAGCATCCGCATACAGAACAGTGTCGGGCTTGGCGCTGCAAGTCATCACAGGGTCCATACCCATTGTTCTTCTAACTCTAGAAATATCCCGCACCCATGCGCATAGAGGCGAGGTAGACAAACGTCGCTTGGAAGCCAGGCAAAACACCCTAAAAGACTGGCAGAAAAGATGGGAAAGGCAAACAGTAAAGGTCCAGTGGACTAGATGATTGATTGAAAATATTGAAGAGTGGATGAATTGTAGTCATCGAGAAGTCAACTACTACCTGACTCAGGTTCTCACTGCCCATGGTTGCTATAGATAGTATGCAAAACGGTTTGGTAAAGATGGGTCAGACGAATGTACCTATATATTGTGGAGCTACAGACACGGCTGAACACACAATTTTTGAATATGACAGATGGAGCAATCGCAGGGAAACAGCTTATAGATTGACCGGCCCACTGACACCGGATACAATAATTAACATCATGATAACCAGCAAGAAGAATTGGAGAATGATAGACACTATGGTAACAGCTATCATGAAGCAAAAAAAGAGCGAGGAATTTGAAAGGCAGTCGAACAACTCTGGACCAGGCAGTGTTGATGTCTAGTGCTAACCCGAACCCCTAATCACCTGGTGGATGGGGGACGTAGGAAAAACTCAACAAAAAAAAAATAAGACAAGATAGCCCAAACCCCAAATGAAGTTATGCCATGAATGGCGGTTCCAGGTGGGGGCGGTTCTGACGGCCCTGTTGTCCGGTCTTTAGACCGGCTACGTCCGTTAAAAAAAATCCTGTATACACGCTATCGCTTATATTCATTTGGCTGCGTGATATAACTTCATAAATCATGGAAGTAAAATAAACAAAAAAATAGTAAAAATTTTACAAATATTGTAATGTATTTATGACTTAAAAACCAAAAACAAAAGCAATTCTAACAATATATGCAGCAATAATAACTAATTTTTTTCTTGCGAAATCCTTTCCTCATACGACGGACAGTCTAACAATTCCGGGCAACCGCTAGAACCAATTAACTACCTGTTTTAAATTAACTAGTAAAAGAAAAAGACAATAGTAACGACAACCAAAATATATAGAATCAAAGTAAAACAATAGGAAGGCATTGCTTCGAAAACATTTTTTTTTTACACGACATTCCGATGTTAAATTCTTGAGCATATAAACGTGGAGGTATACACAAAAATAATACGTCAACCAACTAATCAATTTTCTTGAGATTGTATATTAAAATACCACGATAGGCTGGGTATATAAGAAATTTGTTATTCTTGCTACATGGAGATATTTAATTATTTTAACACATTTGAAAATGTTGCAGCACATTTTTAAAATACCAGAAAATTATTCAATCAGCTTATGAAATTACTACAAAGAACTCATAAAAACCGCAAGTCAAGATATCCAAATGTCTACCCTCTAGCGGTCCTCTTCGTAACACTGAAAAGGCTAGTTGAATATGTATCTCTATACAAACAAAATCGATACGGTTGGGCTAGTCGACAGTAGGTGACGCATCCAACCGATGTGTTAAATAAATTAACGGTGAAGATATATAAATTACATTCATAAATACAATGAAAGAATGGCTAATTACAACACGCAGAATTACATATGTTTATTTCTTTATAATGAATAAAAAAATTAGAACAAAATCAATTTATTTTGATATTTCTAGTACCACGTACCGCTTCGTAGTGAACCTGTGAAATCCAAAGATGTAACATCAGGTGATCGAGAGGGCCACAAATTCCTGCTTAGTAATCGGTTATCGTAAAATTCTTCGAGAAACCATATTGTATCATTTTCTGTACGACCTGTGGCACCATCCTATTGGAAGTATTTATTATGTAGTTCGTCAGGATGTAATTGGTTTAGAAATGGCTCTTCTTAGATCTGTTGCCGATAATTGTGTGCATTTATATCGTCGTGAACGAATATTAGACCAATAATTCTTCTACGTGATGTGGCAATCCATATTACAACCTTTACCGGATGTAGTTCAGTTTCTCTGAATTCGTTGGGATTTTCACTGGACTACATATATGCGATAATTCTGTGAATTAACAAAACCGCTAAGGTGGAACCATTCTGCATCACTGTAAAGTGTAACATCCAGCATCTCAATATTATTTAAGTGTTGGTTGAACCGGTGCCAATCATAGACACACATCATAGACACGTAATCAACTGGTAATAACTCTTGCACAACTGAAACCTTATGCGGATGCATATGTAGGACTTTTTTAGTGCCTTCCGACAGGAATCATATGATACCCGTAAACCAAAACATACTTAGTTATCTGTTCTAAATACTGATTAATCTGAAATACCTGTTTGCTGTGATAGCTGTCGTACAGGATTCTTCGGACTTCTTAGCATTCTGACTTTAATGTTTTCCATAGTTTCATTATTCAGAACTGTATTTCTTCCTTTACAAATACTACTTGTCTGTCTGAAACGTTGCACAATCCGACAAATGTGTTGTCGAAAAGTTTGACCAAAATCTTTATTTTCATTCAGAAACTGTAAGATATACTCGTCATGACACATTTGCAGTGAAGATTTCCATGCACCATCTTTCCTGCGAAATCCTCCGCGGAAATATGCTTCCTAAAGGAAGGTGTTCTGCTCAATGGTAAACACTGAATGGTAGATTTCTAAACATTTTAACAACTATTGCAACAAAAGTATTTCATGTACCAGTAAACGAGCAAAATGTAAACAACATTAAAAAAAACGAATTTCTTATTACAACAAAGCTAAAAGAATTACAAACACAAAATATCGAGCAGAAAAATATAAACAGAAAAAATGGCAGACTTGACAGCAAATTCAAACGAATTATGGGCAAAGATCTAGTTAGAAAAGAAAATATAAACAAATATAGAACCAGCATGCTTCAATCTTTGTTGCTCGCATTGTATATCGTACCATTCCACATATCAAGGACCTAAGTGAAAAAACTTAATTTAAAACATCAGATATAAACAGTATATTGTGAAGAAGAGGTTTTTTGAGGTTTGTTCATCAATGTATCCAAGGTTCTTTAAATCTTTAATAAACTGATTAGACTTTCTTTCGTAGGTAGTAGTCGGGTCATTCTTTAAAATTTTGTAGACATCGACATCCCGCAACAATTCAAGCATCTTATGGTTATACTCATCAAAATACATGCAAACTGTGGAGTTGGTTTTATCCGTACGCGAGATGATCACATTACTATGTTCTCTAAGGAATTTCCGGACATCCCCAACCAACTTGCAATTAGTATCCGATTTCTCGTTACTTTTCATGTATTCAGTAATATAATATACGAAATTGGAGTGCAAGATGTCTCTTTCGGTGACTTCGACACTATTTAAAATGAATTCTATATCTGCAAGTAACTTATCGTATCTGACATTGGATGGAGAAGTAGGTGGGGAGAATCTAGGTCCTCTATCTATCTAGGATAAAAGATCAACAATGTTCGACGGAATAGTAATATTGGTAAGATTTATAAAACGGTTGTCATTATGTGTCTATTTTAGAAATATGGTTTTCAGGAGTGACTTCAGCATGTAAGGGTTCCAAAGGGGTATTCGATATTTGGTGTGTCTTTAGAGTCGACATTTTTAACATGTTTGTAAATGTCCAAACTGTATTTTAATTACGTTTACCACATTTGTGTTGTCCCAAATATGTTACTTCTGTGTGTAGAAGATCTTAAGTGTTTTTTACTAAAAATTGTATACTGCAGCCTATGTAAGTGATTATGTTTTCCTTTATATTGCTTTTTGGTTGTAATTCGAGAATTTTGTTAAACAGGTTTTTGAAAAAGGATGGAATAACATCCGAAATGTCAAACGCTAAATTGGTATGTATTTTATTTCTTTACAATTAAAAAAAAACCCGAATTCCGTACTAGTCTACGGCGACTACATTACTATATATGTATATATATATATATATATCATATAGTATCACTAGTATCATCACAACGTCGGAGGTACATCCGAGTTCTTCATTTGCTATATCATATAAATATAATAGAATATAAAATACTATGAAATTAGGTTTTACATCTAAGTATAATGAAGCGCGTATGAAAAAATGAAGTCGTTGCCCCCCAGTAAACCAACATATGTATTGAAGTGTTCCTCACCTTAATAAAATTAAACTTGCTGAATAAAACCCCAATATCAATTAACAACTAAAATTACTATATTTGTTACTCACAAATTGTTTACATATATAAATAAATTTAATATCCCACCCTTACCTTTGTGTGTGTAATACCTGTGTTTTTCTCTCTTCTTGACGATCCTTCTACCGCGTTTGATTTTTCCTCAGCAATTTCGACTTTTCCTTTCGTTTCTTCGGATTAAATCCTTTCTGTCACTTTGACTTGTCAAATACTGTTTGCCACTTCTTAATCTTCCAAAACCCAATCATATTACAATGAAGTCACCATAGAGATGTGTTTTAATTTTGATTTAGATTCCTAAAGTTCAAATCCTACGCTGTCTCGATAACGAAGTACAATTTCATGACGTGCGAATAATGTGTGTTTTTTTACAATTATTTGTGTTTCAAAAGAATGTGTTTGTTTGTATATAGTTACTTTAGGATTCCACTACAACTTGATTTTACTGGAGACATATATAGGTATAAAACATAAAGGACAAATCCCATATGGTAACCAAAGAACACCTTCTAAAACCCCGTAAGGATAGCTAAAAGTCAAGTTTCTAATCCGATGTAGGAAAACGTAAATCACTCGTACCCGAAATTCAAACGTCGATGCACGATATAAATATCAAAATTAATAAATTTAGAAATGTATTCAAAACAAATTTAATTAGAAATGAAAAATTAAATCACCAAAATGACCTACATACTAGAATGCTGCCAAATTAACATGATCGTCCCATAACAGTATGTTATATCACAACGAGGATTCAAACAGATTACATTGTAATATTACCCAATTATACATAACATATGTATGTATAACATAAATATAGTATGTATAATATAAATATTATAACAATAAATATATATATGTATACAACTTACATTCTCTAGTTGCTACATAACAAAGTTAATGCAGATGTTCTGTCAATTTGCTCTCATACTTTATGACATCTAAACATTTAACGTGTAAAATACGTGAATGTCGTTTAATTCATGTTAGGAACTTATATCAGTAACGAAGTACCTATTTTTTGTGCCACGTAATATCAGTATACCTACTTGTATATATATCAAGTACTTCTATATATTTATAAAAATACTAAAACGTCATATTTTAAAAAAAGAGTCGTTTTGTTGTTAAGAAATTTATTGTTATATTGCGATAGTTGTAAACTTTCATTCCGTTTGACTCCGTTTCCACTTGTTTGTGTTGTGATTCCCGCGATTCCCCCGTTGTTAACGTTTACAAGCAGTAGCAGTTTGTGTTTAATGGAAAAGAAAAAGTAAGCGACGTTTGACTTATTAAAGTAAATTTAGTTAAATTGATTTAAAACGTATGCTTTGCATAATAATTTTATATCATTTTACTAACAACACCACTGTTGAAGTATTCTAACCTCAAAATTGTATTCTACCCAAAATTTACGTGTATGCTTATACTTACTACATTCAAGATTGAGGAAAATTGAAACGAAAATGTATCTGCAGTCCCACCTAACCAATTCCTTATAAACATGGAAACAATTCCGTTAAAAACTATCGAGGACAAACAACCTTTGACAATGAGTTGTGAAATAATGAAACAATTACGGAACCATTTGTAAGTACTGTGAGATTCAAACAGATTGTCAATTTCTTGCCCGTAGATAGTTGCAAATAAGAGAAAAGGAACTGCAACACGAACGCCAATGTCACAAAATATCAAGAAAATTAATTCAGTGTATCAAATGTGTATGTAGGTAACTTCACTCATTAAAATGGTAAGAAGTATAGATACATTTTTCGGGAAGACAATTTCTTTACTACGACAATCATTTTGAATCTCACTTTATCAGTATAATCTAACGTAGAAATCATTTTTCACTTTCTTCTTTTAGATGCATTACATAAATACTATCGGGGGCCGTCACTCTAAAGATTGTATAAACAGGATATTGAAAAAGGTATTTACTAACCAAAAGCAATAACATCAAAGAAAAAGAATTTGAAAGTAAAGTAAGGGAATGACTGCAGCATAATAATATGATAATAATGTAAGACTGACTCGCGAGAATAATAGTTCCCATGACAATTGAATAACTTAATTTTAAAAAATTATTTTTATTTCAATTTTATATCTGTAACGTTGAACTTCATTTTTTTTATTTAATATATTTGATTTTTTCCAGTTTTTTCTTTTATTATTATTGCATTATTGTATGTAGCTCTGACAGAAGCACTTATATATTTTTTATAATGAATGGTCTGTAAACTAATGTGTAGTTTTGAATAAATAACTTCATCTGCGTTTCACATTTTTTATACCTCTCCTATTTTATATTTGAAATTGTAAAAATGCAAATGCTTTCATAAACGTTGATTTATATTCGGGGATGAAAGGCAACACAAAAAGTATATTATGCATTTTCCCATCACTAATTTTTATACTAACCGGAAGTTTAGTTACTTGTTTTTAAATTACACTAACTATACAGAGATATGAAAGAATAGGAAATTCATGCAATGTTACAAGACAACCTACTGGAAAATAGCAAACTGTGGTGTACATCGGTAAGCAAGACATAAAAAAATATAATATCCACCTAATACTAAAGGAAGGATATATGTTTATTACTTATCACTTAACTACATCGCTACTATATCGGCGGTGCACAAGGAAAATCACATATCCCAAAAATCCGACTTTTTAGTGTAATACCATAAAATGTTCATAAAGATACTTCAAAAAGTACTGGATTTTGAACAACCTTTATGAACATTTTATGCTATTAAACTAAAAAGTCGGATTTTTGAGATGTATCACCTTTCTGGTGGACCCACCATATACAACTACATGATACATTTACATAAAAGCAACATAACTTTTAATTTATCATCTCTATAAGTGTTATATTTCTGAAACATTGTAAATAAATTTCTATGTTACATTTATGTTACGAGTTCCAAACCATATAATATTTCTGAAATTGTAAGTTACATGTAGATTATAATTAATATATCATGCAGAGTTTAAATATTGGAGGATATATAACATTAATATATTATATACATAACTGTGTCTGCTGGGCCTCTCTAGAAAGCTATCCTCTGTACTCTATGCCATACGAAGAATTCGCTAATTACGAACACGGAAACAGCAATAGTCGCTTATCACGCCGTAATACCCACACCATTCAATTATGGAGAGAATCTGAACATGTAAATGACACATTTGTTTTACAGAGAAAAATCTTCTGCCCAACTGCCGTTACCATTAGCGTACATATGTACATATATAAAAGCTGAACTGCAGCTCACATCTTTTCACTTGTAATCTAGACAACAAATACTCCTTCGATACCATACACGGAGAAAAATTTATAGTTTTTGTAAGTATAAATATACTGCATTTTAGTATAATTTATTGCTATATATAGGACAGCAACATAGCATACTAAATTTAACAATAAATTTATTCCTGGAAATTAAGTACCTATTATACTTCAATTTATTATATTTTATAGTAACTATTTTATAGTAACTGATATATATTGCTTGTACTACAATTAGCAATAATTTGTACTAACAGATTTACAAAACCTTTTCACAAATACAAAGACCGCGTCATACTGCATCTCATTCTTTTTACGTACGAGCGCCTTAAACCTTCTCTCTCTCATTTCCAACGTGCATAAATTGAAACTACCTTTATTTAAAAACCAATATAAATACTTTTAAAAACCAATGAACTAGTTTTGCTAGATGTAAATTATTTTTATTGAAAAATTTCATCAAATGTAGCAAACCTTTTGTTTTAATCTTAAAACATTTTGTTTTAAGATTTTAGGAACAAAATTGTTGTTGGCCATTAAACACAGTGTTCGTAATTTTAATACAATTTATACTATTCATAAGTATAAATTTCTAAATAAAATGTTTGGCTGTCACATTTTTCTCAGTGTAGGAATTATTAAATAAGCTTCCCACTTCGTGGATTGAAAAACCATTCCCAGTTTAGGATACACATGTACACTCATGGAAAGTAGAGATTGGACAGTTTCTATATCACAACAATCTTTACTTTCCATGAGCGTACATGTAAAAAATATGTGTTAGAAAACCGAGACATTATTACATGAAATATGGCATAAATCAATTGATACGACAAAAATTAATGATATGTGGACTCACATTGAATTCAAAAGGTTGATATTTAGAAACGACTCTCACAAAACCTTTTTATAGGGGAGGAAAGATCGCCCGTGAAATTCTCGGCAAAGGAAATGACAAATTTAGTAGTTATTAATCTGTGTTGACAAGATCGTCGGAGGGCAAACATCGATATTAAACATGAATCGAATTTGAATTCCTGTAATTGAGTTAGAACGAAGGGAGAGCTGCTAAATTCATTATGGACCAACACCGGACGCCAATGGCATATTGTGATTCTACTCGAAATTCATATACTTCTGTGTGCATTAACCCTGAGAACTAGAGTAGGTACATATCTATTTTCAACAACTTATTTAAAAATAATCTGCATAGAATTGCAGCGGTACTAATAAGATTAAATAGCGGATGCTACATATATCTGGGTATAGAAAGTATAATACTTTCAATTTGTGAAAGTACATTCACGGCTATAATTAGTAATTAAAACAGTTGTTGTATTAAAAAGTCAGTATCTCAACAAAGCGATCAGCATTTTTCATTAACACGCACAGTAAACTGATGGGTAATTAAAATTTCTTTTGAGATTTTCAAGAATACGAACAACATTCCTTGTCTGTCTATACTCACTGGAGAGATAAATTTGATTTTTTTAAATGTTCTCATTGAACTCAATGTAATAAACAAGTGGAATAAACAAACTAATTTCTTGCAAAATCTCAGTTAGAGCTTATTCACTACACATCAGGATTTGGTTGAGACCTTCCAGAAATTGAAAAGTTGCCAATAATTGTTGATTGCCGAAATTGAATGCCGAATTGCCGGATTTGACGAAAGTTATGAATATTAAGTCATAGACACATAAAATGAAAACACTGACTATGTTGCACCAAATTGAAAGCATAACTAAAAACAAACATAAATGGTCTATGTTATGGTCTCTATGGACATAAAGGTATAACTTTGCCAGAAAAATGGAAGATAAATTGAAGTTCATTGTAAATTTAGGAAATTAACAAACCATTAGTACATTTTTTAATAGATGTTTCTCTCTTTGTCTAAATTTATGTCAGTGAACAAAGTATTAATTGACATAATACTTGCATTGTATTTACCATTTTTGTCGAATACTGCTAGGATTATATAATCCATCTATGTAATTTCTGTATAGCATTCTGCTATAGAATCAAATGTCTGACGGACTCAAGGTGCTTTATTGCTTTTCAAAGTATATTCTATAAGAATTTACGCACCCCCGCATTGATTCAAACTACTTGTTAAATCAGTTATCATTGAAATATATCCTCTGGAATACATTTACATCTTCTTACCATACATACAAAGTGTCGCACGCATTCTATTCTTAATCTTTTGAAATGTTGAGCCTTATGTACACTAGCGACACTTTCTAATTGTACGATCAGAAGCATAAAGTGGAGCCCATCATTTACGGCGACATACTCTTAATGCTATTACATGATTAAAAAGACAATGAATGATTGTTACAACGATTCTTATAATTACACTCTAATATTGGGCGCGGCAAATCATTTTTTAATTCTATCAGCTTTTATTACCGTTTCGTTCCCGTTATCTCGGTAGGGTTAGTGTTCTTATAAAAAAAAACGATATTCGAAAGTCTAGGCGACCATCCCTTTCAACACACCTCGCTAACTTTTGCCGGATTCTCTTCATCTAGAGCCACCCAATCAGCTCATTGACATATATTTTAGATTTTTTGTTCTGTCTTATGATAGGCATTAATAGTAGCAAATTCTGAAACTATGTTTTTTGTCTGATTACAATAGATTTGTACTGACAAAACCACTAGAGACAGCCACTTACAATGCTATAAACGATTTCTGAGTTATCGTATTTGAACAACTCAATATTCAATTGAATTCATCATGCAGAGCTTTTTGGTTTCACATCTTTGAAATCCCTACAGATGTGTCCATTTCGTGACATTTTTCGTGTGTATTTTCCTTAATTACGAGGAGCAAACTGGTAAAAACTTGTTATATGAAAATGTTCTTTACTCAAAATTTTCCAAACAATTTAATTACTTTTAATTACCATATACTTTTTTTCCACTTTTAGGCCAATTACAACTCAATTGGATTAAAAATAAATTTATTCCAGAACCTTAATGTAGATAATACGGTCAGTGGAAAAAAAATTATATTTAATTTGTGTCAACAATTTATAAACTTTATAAAATTCGTTAGGATTAAATTTCATAATAAATCTATAGATTTCGGTTAGTGAAAAGTAGAGATGAATAATGTTACCATCAGTATCACTAGCTTTACGATTATATGCAATGACTTTCTGGCGAAAAGCAAGTAAAGTCAGTTGTATACACCTAAAGCAAGACGAAAACACAAAAATCCAAACAGAAGCAAAAATTCCTTACTGATCACTATTCGTTTTATTGCACCTATCTTCTATGTTATTGTAAAACAACATTCCTCCCATACCACAGTATCAAGTATTAGATCACTCCTAATGCGGAGCACTCACAATGCTACCTTAGCATCCTACTTCTGTCTACCGAAGAAATCTCTCCCGAGATAAATGGAGCACCGAGTCCCACATTTTTCTTGTTCTGATAGGTTTCTAGCTTAATTTTTATTTCTGTTTATTATTCTTTTACTATTTACAACTCACCTTATCCCTCGTCCAACACGAATTTTATTGAATTAATATATAGCACAATTTTTAAAATACAGAGATGTATCGTTTCGTTCAGTTTTGAAATCAAGCACAAACAAAGTTACATTCTAATTTATTTCATATTATTTTTTTCATATATCATCTGAATCGAGGACATAATGCATACTGAAAGCAAGTACAAATTAAATTTTCGCTGAACGAGACAGGATAGGCAGCTCCAATTTTTAAACGATTTTTTATATGAATAGGAAATTAAAAGACCCGAAGAGCGCGAAAATTACATTCTGATCGCACCCTCGTCGACGAAGAGTCAATTAAACATGTGCCCCCTGTATACAAATGATTCGAAGTTTGCCAAACACAGATGTGTATGTATTTGTAGATAGTATATATACAACTATGCATGTTGGGTACTGTCTCTACGTGTATTTAGTTTCCCTCCCATCGTATACCGTTGGGGGACATTATAGGGACATTACCACCCCGGGCGAAGATGTAATGATTTTTTGAACGCAATTAGGTTTGTTTCGACATACATTTAATAAAAACGTTGCGACATTTGGCGGGGGGCGAAACGTTTTAACTTATCTGATGATGGCCCTTCTTTCACCGAATTGTATTAACTAACATTCACTTTATTTCTCGTTTGATTGAAAAGGGATTTGTTGCCAACTGCCTAATAATACCTTATATATCCTTCTATATGCTTGAATGTGTCGAAATTTCATTACTGCTGATTGAAATTTTCGTAACTGAATAAGTTCGGACCTCAACATATAATAACTAATAACTTTTAAAACTCAATGTTGTATTTGCGTATGGTATTCATCTCTATCACATAGCAAAAAGACGAAATACAAAAGTACAGCAAAATAAGAATTTCCTTGAAAATTGATAAATTGGAAAAAATAACACACCCAGACAATATCACATACGATTCCATTCAAAGTTCAATATGATAGCGTTGAAACTAAAATATGTATATCCTACAACCTTGCTATGTAACCAGCTTCTGTTTCGTAAGACACTACGTATGAACAGGTCCTGGTTAATTTATTTTGATCAACGTAGGACGGTGTTTTAACATGCCTAACACTGCGGCCTGCAAGGCACATTGTATTATTCCTACCTTGATTTTGTTTTACTCAAACAGGTTAGTTCCCTTGATTAGGTTTAGGAGCCTGTATGATAAACCTTTCTCCAACGATAATTCCAATGCGCTTTACATAGCCAACCTTCCTGGGCTTAGTGCTGCACATTCGAAGAGAATGTGAAACGCTGTTTCTTCCTCCTCATTGCAGAGACTACATAATGGTTCATTTTTGTAAATCCCCATCTTATTCAGCTGACCTCTTAGAGATCCGTGTCCTGTTTGTAGACATGTTACTGCCCTCAGCTGAATGCTGTTTAGTGCAAGTAGGTCAACAGTTAATCGTTTTGACGGTCGTTCCATCATCCGTTTGCTGTGCGTTTGTCCGGGTACATAGTTCCAGTTTGATTGGTGTTTTAAAGTCCATTCATTAATTGTACAACGTACTGCACCTTTTGTAATGCCTAGATCTGGCTCCGGTCCAGTAAATATCATTCTTCCTTCACTAGGAGGTCTGCAGTTTCCTTGCTTGCTATACCCCGGTGCTCTGACACCCACACCAAGTTGACCTTGTTTAGCCAGAACAGTTAGGTTTTGCAGACACTCCCATACAAGCCTGGAGGCTATATGATTGGATGCTAGTGCCTTCCAAACTGCCTGACAGTTGGAGAGAATGCAAATCGTTTCCCCGCGCGGTTGGCGACGCAGACTCCCCAACGCACAGGTTTGTATAGCATATATTTCTGTTTGGAATACCGTGGTGTATCTTCCAAGTGATTCACACAGTTTGTAAACCTCGTTTTCCTTGTAAACACCAACGCCAGGGTTAGTCCCTGCTTTTGAGCCATCTGTAAAAGAGTTCTGGTTTCTCAGTTTTCTCCCCTGATCATTTCTCCACTCATCCCAGTTCAAAAAAACTTTGAAGGGTTTAGCGTAGGAAATTTTCGTGCTGTGTGCCGACACATGGTGGGTTTTCCAGTTATTAGTATTTGTCAGTCTGTATGCTCTCATTCTTGCTTCTCCCATGATAAATTTATCAAGGGGAGGTATGTTTAACATGGTCTCCATTGCAGCTTTTTGGGTGCTTTTGATGGCTCCAGTTACGCAAAGGCATGCCAGACGTTGAACATTTGACAGATCAGCCCCCGCACGGCCTCGCACAACCTTTGGCCACCGAACCAGGCAGCCATAAGTTATTATGGGCCTTACTACCGTAATATACAACCTGTAGGTCACCTGTGGCTTGAGTCCTCATGGTTTCCCAACTGTTCTGCGGATTGTTAGTAACACTCTCTTATATTGTCTGTCATTTTCTTCGAACGTGAGTTCCAGTTCAGTTTAGAGTCCAAGGTCACTCCCAGGAACTTAGCCTCCTAACTGATCCGTATAACTCCCTTGTAAAGAGATGGTGCTCGTAGGCCATCCAGTCTTCTTCTTCTGGTAAAGAGCACAAGTGCAGTTTTTGCAGGGTTTACTCCAAGGTTCTCCTTCCTGCACCACCCTTCTAACAGCTTTAGTGCTTTTTGCATGAATTCAGAGATTATGCTGGTGCCCTTATTTATGATGAGTATAACGATGTCATCAGCATATCCGAAATAAGAAACTCTTTTTATAAACTTTTTAGAATGAAAATAGAACAGCTACTAAAAGAAAAAACAATCCAATAAATAAATAAATAAGTAAATAAATAAATAAATACATATATAAATAAATAAATAAATAAATGTACTTATTCGGGCATATTACAACCAAAATATTAATAAGACGGTGAGGCAATCAGCGCTTTCCGTTTTTTTCCAGAAACTTGCGAGGAACATTTCTTAATGCTTGACCAAGTTGGTAGTGGATTTATTAATTCCTCGATATTTTCGTCGTAAACCAAGAAGCATTGTCTTTGGAGTGTTGGCTTCAATTACATTTTCTGTTAATCTTAGCTTAGTATGATAACATATTTTTATCTAGAACTGAACCATCAGCGTCCAGACCATGCTTTTCCAATGCATTGTTTTTTTCTATCCCAACTATCCTATTTATATGAAAAAGTTGCAGTACTTTATATATCCAAGCTACAGATTAAGGAGAAATGTAAAAAAACTTCTTAAATCATCACAAATATAGCATTAACCTGGCGTGTTTTTACTTTCCCTTAAATATTTATCACTTCAGGCTACCCTTGTTACTTCACAATTCTGAATTGTTTTTTTTTTTTTCGTAAGTCTTGCACTACTTCCATCTTCATATTATCGGAGATAAATCAGAATTTCTAAGTAACTTTATCGTGAGGGTCTGAGTTTTGGCTCTCACTATGAACTAAACATATTTATACCGAGAAATAGAACTAACTTTATCAAATTGTGCATTTTGTACAATATATTTTTAGCAGAAGTATAGCAAAAATAAAATTATATTTATTTTATTTTAATAAGATTTTGTGAAATTATGCAGATATATATGAACTTTAATCCTCTTTTGTATTATTTGGTTAAGGTTTTAGAAGTTTTTACACATATTTTATTTTTATTGCTGGTATGTACATACATGCATACACGTGAGTCAGATCCAAATTATTTTCTTAAACATTATTGCTAGGCGGTACATACTTATAAATATGTTACAGCGAGAATGTGATAATCAGAGACTAATACAATAATATGTTCGCCATTCAGTATTCCACCTGGTGCTTAACTTATACATTCAACGACCTAATTCAGAATTCTTCCTGAGTACAATAGTCGACAAACATTCACAACACCTATCCCATTATTCATAGGTGTTGAACGCATACCGCAGTATTTATATAGGGGTACTCAGTAGTAAATCCCCTCTGTACGAAGTACATAGATTTTTCGGCTTAAAAATCAATACCCAAAACATTCCCATTTACACTATGAATAACACGCATGTATAGAATAAAGAAAAAAACATGGACCTAATGGGGCACATAATATAATGAGGAGACCGCAAGTAACAATACTAGTAGCAATACAAAGTTTAAAAATATAATGTGCACTGTTTGTATTCGACCGCTAGTATTTGAACACAGTGCAAACTTGAAAAGAGCACACGAATACGAAATGTTAAGCTACAGATCTTTCCTGATGCGTTTGTCGGAATATTGCGTTTCAGCAAACTAGAGTATCTGTACGCCCCCTATATATATATCTTGGTTTTCTATAGAGATATTTACAATATCTTTCGGATCGTAACAAACGAACTGCACGAGTATTATTAAGGTAAAGAAAGCTTAAGTATTGTATATACTTTTGTAAGCTCAAGTACATTGTGTATTGTGGTTTGTTTTCAGATTTTCGGAAGTATCCTGCTGAGCCGTGGCCCGTGTCTTGGGAATTAAGAGATGTAATCATTCTATGTAACTATCTTATCCGTATATCTTATTCGATTATACTGAAGGACCTAATACCAATATTCACCTTCGTAGATTTACCGTCGACGCAGATGTGCGATGAGGGTGAATAGGTACCGATAGAGAAATTATAGATGCAATCGTGAAAGGAGATAGAATAAAATTGGATTAGTGTATTATATGCAATACCTTTAACAGTGGTACGCTATTTAAAATACTGTTGGGTTAAGGGCTATGACAACTGTAGTAAAATAAGCATCGCAGTTATTGCAAAGCAACCAGATATTATTAAAAATCCTCTCAGTACTACATATATCTAACTACAGTAACATCCCAGGATATTTACTACTCTACTTTACAAGGCTTTATAATATAACGGCAATCACCCAATTTTGCAAAGAATTTTAATTTTAAGTACATATAACTATTTTCAAGCAATTTTTTGACAAGTACTGTAGAATTTTTATTAGTAGGTATAAATAAGAACAACAAATCTACACTGACATCTCTTAACTAAGTGATCAACTACCTTCGCTGTTAAGAGTTTAACTGATACAGTACTTTAGAATTTGAATCTGTTTTCAATACACTCTCGAAATTGAAACACTTGAAAAAATTAACCTAAAAATATCAATGGCAATTGCTTATCCTCCCAAAGTACACTTCTCCTCTGTGAATATAGAGGTGATTGGCAAATAACATAAATATAAATAGATAGAAATATCACAGATTGTTGTACAATCATTTGTCCATTAGGAATTTAGAAAAATATTGTACGTTTAGCACAACCACTTGCTAATTTAACTGTAACTACGCGCGTCAAACCATCGTGTGTCTGTCGAGTTAGTGGTACCACTAGGCCTCCAATTGCGATTGTTGACGTTTGGTGGAACCCCTTTTGGCGTTACTGGAGTTTTGACAAATATTCTGCCTTTCATCGTTTTATCACGTTCTGTTCAATTTTTACAATAGTCGGCATACTGGGAATCTTCTATTGGGCAATAGTTTGGAGTAAGTGCGTTTAAGTCGCAAGAATTGCCAGACGTGAGAGTGAGTGGTTTAAAATTAAGAACAAATTCAATTTATGTTAAGATGGTCGAATACTCTTGATACGTTAATAATGTATTTACAATCACTTAAGATGTTGGTTTAATGACTTCACAATCGATTTCCACTGTCCCCTGTGTGGGCTTGTGAAAATTGGAATAATACGACTTGAATAATGGGACACTTATTCAATTCTCGGTTTAAGAAGATACCTGTGGAAGTCGCAGCTAACCTATCAAAAACTATTTAAACTTTGCTGTTTAATGCCGTGATATGCCAAAAAATAATCTTTTTCCGGTAACTTTTCTAACATTTCGTATTCCTGCATAAAACTGTAATATTAATAATGCAATGTTTTATTCCTTATCATTCTTGGCTTTAAATTTATGGATTTTCGCATTGGTACTGATTGGATGTTGGAATCTAAAATACCAACTTCAGCCGCTTCTCGTTCCAAAGTACACTTCTTCTATGTGGATGTGCAGAACCATATATTATAACAAGAGTTGAGATAATTTACAAATAATACATGAAATTATAAATAAAAACAAATCTCAACTCCTACATTCACTTGACATTAAGTTTGAAATCATGAAGTAGTTGCGTTCCCTTTCCGCAAAAAAAAGAGTACTGCTTCCAATACCTGTCTGGCGAATCCCTGCATTAACCGAGACAAAACTCAATGAGAGAACATTTGTCGTACTTGACATTTGCAAACTATTGAAGGATTCACAGCTTGAAATAAAAATAAATTTTATGAAAAATGCAGCCTGGTGTTGTCCTTGGACGTACAGTTCCCTGCCGACAATAAGGACCCAAGTTGCAAGATAATCGCCAAAGGAATGTTACAAAATATAAAAGAATTGGGCGTATAATGAATTTCTTTATTCCCACAAGATCAGAGTTCACTAAAATATGAAATGTATGTGTTCATGAAATGCCAATGAAAAATTCAGGGAGGAAGGGATGTTAAATTTTAGGTTTCTGTTTATTCTCTAGTCTTTATTATCGATTTATATTGCTAGACAATTCTAAAACAATATTTTAGGCTACCACACTTTTCTTTCAACATGAGCTAATTTTAAATTATTTCATTTTCTATAAACTATTTAACAATTACTGATTAATAGCAACAACTAAATTTCAAAAAGTCATTCATTTATAGATTTAAGATCTTGCGCAATCATTTAGGAAGGTCAGTTTCATCAAATGCAGTAATATAAACTTCACAGAGGAATATTGAGTTTCAGAAAAAAAATATTTTGAAATAGCAACTTTTTTGTAGTAACTAACTGTCACGGTTTATTTTGAAAATGTGTTAAACTTAATTTTGTAAAATCACTTAGGCCATTAGAAAGAACTGTTGTTTAATAATGATCTACAACAGCCTATAATACGTACCAGGTTAACAGCAAATAATGTGAACAAAAAATACTAATACTTCATTAACCTGACTAAATTGACAAAAATGTTCCAAAGGAAATGCTATTTCTATTACATTACATGCATTACTTTACTAAAACTAACTGCCGCTATTTTAGCGTTATCTTTGCAACAAATGCAAACAAATATTTTTTTAAATTGAAACGTTTACGAAATTTAATAAATAAATGCAAATCTAAATCGTGTTATTTTTCATTAGTCAGTGCTTACTGCACACTTCAACGAACGACAATAGTCTAGTATGAAAAATTTATTACGCAAAGACACACGCGTTAGGTACTTTGTATTTTCATGATATATGTATGTATATACTTACATTTGTGTATCTGAGGTTGTGCTACGGCGCGTCGTGGCGGTTTTCATTATTTTCTCGTAGAATTGTTCTGGATTTAATAACAAAGATAGAAATATTCCGTTGTCTCAAGATAAAAAAAACTCACCCGGTATGTATATTACATCGGTACTAACTGATAAAATGAATTGCACTGATTGCATAGGCCATGAATACTGGAAGATTCTCCACACTTAAATTGTTACGATAATACTTTATAAGGTATGTACATACATAGGAACATTTTACGCCTGGCTACCTCACAACAACACACTGTTATGTGCTAACTAAAATGAATAGATACTCGTGATTTGAAATAAATATCCCTTTTATAGGCTTGTTAATTCTAGTACGGTTATCAACAACTTGATCTCTATATTTTAGCTATCCATCTGCTTTGTTCAAGCTAATCAGACTGCGCATCTACCTTTGTCTGCCCTTATTTAAAATGTTATAAGTACATACGAAAAGTGTATCCAGTTTTCTGTTCATCGACAAGCAGTTGGCAGATATTAACCACTACCTATTATTCTATAAAATGTTACAGTATCAAACTTTATGCATTGTGACAGACTATTATGTCTATCTGATGTATTGAAGTGGCCCATCTTTTTACTACCTAAAGGATTAGGTAATGTTATAAAATAATGCAGGGGTAAATTCCATGTTCCCTACCTGATAAGTAAGTAAGTAGATGTGAATTTTATAAAAAATTATATTTATACACATTTTATTCATATGGATGTTATTTTGATCATGATAGATACAAGTATTTCTTAACTTTCTTGTAAGTAATCTATACATTTCTTTAATTTGCTGAAGTGTTAATTATCATAGTCATAGCTAAATTCAAGACGCCTCGTTGTGCTTTATTTTTCACGGCTATTAATTTTGATACGCAAGAAGAAAGAGTTCAAAAATATCAATGTGATTACGTATGAAAATACTAGTTAGATCGTCTAGAACAATCGGAGTCTCAAGTCAGCGTGAGCCGCCTACGCATCCGGTCGCTGATAAAGGGACTGCATCAACATTTTTTATAGTATATAAACTCTGTAATTAATATTGTAATTTAGTCTTAGTATATTACTCGTCGTAACGTGTAAATTAAGATTCAACTGTATACTCTGTAACCCCAAGACTCGAACCAATAAAAAATTTTGTTTTAAATACTACCACCGCAGTGTTTATAACTGGCGCAGTCAGTAGGATTTGGCCACCGCCGTTGGAGGATTAAAAACGACAAAAACGCGAGGGTAAATTTCTATTCTTTGGACCAACTCGAAAAGCTTACCCAGTATACCGATCGGAGGATCAAACTTTCCAAAGACGCGACGTCGTGGAGGAGGAATCCAAAAGCGTTCCAAATCACGCAGAGGACCAACACGACTTCATAGAATAAGGAACCGGTCGGAGGATCAAAATTTCCAAAGACGCGACTTCGTGAGGAAGGAATCCACAAGTGTTCCAAATCACGCAGAGGACCCGCACGTCGTCATACAGTAAGAAGAAACAAGAAACAAGAAAGAAGCAACAAGAAAGAAAAAACACAAAATTCAAGAAAGAAAGAATGAAAACAATCATTTTATTATTGTAAGTACAAACAATTTATTTTATGTCAAGCGAAAATTTGAATAACGAAATCGAAGACTTAGCTGAACACATTACGAATTTGAAAATCATGACGCAACCGGCATACCAACATCCGTACACGCGAGCATCAATTACTCAAGCTGAAATTACCACCATACCCATTTTTAACGGTGATCCAAATACATTACCAATTTTTATCGAAGCGTGCAACGACCTCATTAAAACATATGGAGATCGAACTAACCCTAATAATTCATTAAATACCTACCTTGTCCGAATTATAAAATCAAGACTAGCGGGGGGCCCTTATCATTAATTGGGTCGCGAAAATTGAACTCGGGCGGATATCAAAGCATTATTAGAACTAAGCTTTTTTGATCAAACATCAGAAGACTGTTTGTTGAATGAATTTATATCGTCCACCTGCAATTCAAACCAGTCAATTCCAAACCAATCAATTCCGTCATAATATACCACGTCCAGCCTATTTCCAACACCAAAGACAACCACAACCACATGTTAAACCCAGCTCATTTAAATTCGCTAAAACACTAGCACAACAATTAGGAAAACGCCAACCACGACAACAGCCAATGGATATCAACCCTTCTTGCAGCCGAATAAGACAGCAAACACCTTTCGGGCCAGCAGCATCACGAAATCGATTCCATGTTGAAGAACTACACCAACAAGAAGAAGAAGATGCCGAAGAATTCGAAGAAGCTAACTATGAGTACCAACCAGTATGGGACGAAGATACGGAACCATTTCCGTGGGAACCGGAAGAAGAACCAAATTCCAGTAGGAGCCTCGCCACCGGAAGAGCCACCACCAGTGAACCCACCGAATCCGAATTAACCGAACATATTGAATTTAACCATCTACAATCAGTCCGTTTACCCTACATTGAAAGTCCCGAAATTAACGCTAAATTCCTAGTCGATACCGGAGCCTCAGTATCCTCAATATCCACAGAACTCGCACAAAATCATTTCCCAGAATATATCCGTTACTCACCTTTTTCTGTAACAACAATGCACGGCACAACATATCATGATTATATCCTTGAAATACCATCCCTTTACACCTTTAATGCCTATGGACAAATTGATAAATTCAACATCATGAATATTTCCAAGAAATACGACGGAATTTTGGGCTTCAAAATAATGGAACAAATGGAAGCAGTAATCGATTTTAACAACAAGATTTTGAAAACCAAGTTCACGGAAATACCACTACATTTCAATGATCCTAGTATAAAATTAGGACCCAGAGAAAGATGAATAGTAAAATTACCAGTGGATCGAAATCTGCAAGAAGTCTACATTGCTCACCAAGCAATAGCCCCAGGAGTGGAAATACCAGAGAATCTGACAACCACGCAAGACTATGAAGCAATTACAGAAGTGGCAAATTTCAACAACTATCCAGACGAATTGAGAGTTCAGTCGCCAATCAAAACAGAACCTTATGGAGCCACAGAAGAAAAACATCACTCTGCAAAACTAACTCCGAAACAAGTCGAGAAAATACAAAGGCAAAACGTCGAGCAGAAACTTCGTCTAGAACACTTGGACGAAAAAGAAAGGATAGTGATCAAGAAACTGTGTTTAGAATATAAGGATATCTGTCACGACGAAAGATTACCACTAACCTTCTCCTCAACAATCAAACACCAAATTCGTTTAAAAGAAGATATTCCAAGTTATCAGAAACCTTAGCGCAAGTCACCAATCCAAAAAGCGGAAATAAACAGACAAGTGAAGAAAATGTTGGAACAAAAGATAATACAGGAGAGCGCAAGTCCATGGTCAGCACAAGTAGCCATAGTACCGAAGAAGATGGATGCAAGCGGCATTAGAAAATTTCGATTGGTAATTGATTACAGAAAGCTTAACGAGAAAACAATCGACGACAAGTTTCCAATTCCTAATATCAACGATATATTAGACAAATTGGGACGAGCTAATTACTTCACCACACTAGACCTAGCTTCAGGATATCATCAAGTTGAAGTTGAAGAACAAGACCGTGAGAAAACAGCTTTCAGTACAGAAGACGGACATTGCCAATTCTGTCGAATGCCATTTGGTTTGAAAAATGCACCAGCAACATTTCAACGTATTATGAATAATGTTCTAAGAGGTTTAACCGAAGACACTTGTCATGTATATCTCGATGACGTCATAATATATTCTCTTCTGCTGTTCTAGTGAGAGCATGAGCAAAAGCTAAGAAAAGTCTTTGAAAAATTAAGAAAGGCCAGCATAAAAATTTCATTGGACAAATGTGAATTCCTCAGAAAGGAAGTAGGATATTTAGAACATCTAATCACACCAGAAGGAGTAAAACCAAACCCAGACAAGATCGAAGCGATTCAGAAATATCCGATTCCGAAGACTCAGAAGGAAATCAAAGCATTCCTTGGATTAATTGGTTATTATCGAAGATTTATCAAAGATTTCGCCAAAATCACTAAACCAATGACAAGATGCTTGAAGAAAGGAAGTAAAGTCGAACTAACAGAAGAGTATCAGAAGACGTTCCAATTATGCAAGATCATCTTATGTAACGAACCAGTCTTGAAATATCCAGATTTCACAAAATCCTTTATCATTACGACGGACGCTAGCAACGTAGCCATATTATCACAAGGATCAATCGGTAGAGATCTTCCAGTCTGTTACGCTTCACGAACATTATCGGAAACAGAATCTAAATATTCCACAATTGAGAAAGAACTATTGGCCGTAGTATGGGCATGTAAGAAATTTAGACCGTATATTTTTGGAAGAAAATTCACTATAGTTAGAGATCATCGACCCCTAGTATGGTTACATACCTTGAAGGAACCAAATTCGAAACTACAAAGATGGAAGATTAAACTCAGCGAATATGATTATACAGTCGTTTACAAGAAAGGGGAAATTAATAGGAACGCTGATGCACTATCTCGAGTAGAAATCCACTATCAGGAAGAAGAAGCTTCTACAACACCGCAGGTTACTAACGAAGAACTTGAGGAAACATTCAATGCCTTAGGAACAACAGAAATTACAAGCGAAGATGTAGATCGAGTTTTGCAAACGCTAACGGAAGAATCAGATAATGGAGGTTTACAGATGCAAACTAGCCAAGAAGAATTGGACAATATTTTGACGATGATAGAAATCGACAAGAAAACTCCAAAGTCAGGACCGTCAAAACAGCCGAAACCAATCGCAAGCACACCAAGTCCAAAACCAGGGCCATCAAAACCAGCAGAAATAAGGAAAACGAATTATTCGGACTCACTTCATAGTAATGCTAATGAAGAACCGAAGAGTACCATACCCATAGTAGAGATGCCGATAGATACCCAAAAAATTCAGATCTTCATCGAAGAGCACATCTATCCAGCAGAAGTATTTTTCGATACAGATAACAACAACAAAATGATTTATCAAGCAAAAGTCAATAAAGAACGTATCGCACAAGATTTACTTCAGTTAGTCAAAGACATAATGCCACAGGGAAACTATTACATCTACACATCCGATTCCATATATAAGGAATTGTGTAAAGTATATACAGAACACTTCACAAATAATGGATCTACAGGTGCATGTACAGAGTTAGAATTGTCAAAGATGCGGCAGAAAAATTGGAAATTATCATGCTACATCATGAGGGGAAAACCGACCATCGAGGAATAGAAGAAACTCTTCAACAGATCGGAAGAAGATATTATTGACTTTGATTGTGCGTTGCACACATGTTAAGTACCGCGCTGGATATATTTGTTAAAAGTTTAATAAAATAATATCTTTCCATTTCTCATAGTCTTTACTTTTATTTCAAATACACTTTGTATATATGTAGATACAAGCTGCAACTAAGAGAGATATTATAACACTGTTGCTTACGAAAACACATATCATAATAAACAGCATAGACCAGCTAATTAAAACTATATGCTTTGTATAATATTTATTGTGTCTGCCATAAACATTACATTTTGAAATGGAAATAGTGGCTGTTACCTGTAAGGTATACAGGGTGTCAAGCACATTTGCTCGAATAATAATAGTTTGCAATAGGATTCAGTGAACGGTTTTGGTGTGCATTGTTCTGTTTTGACACCAAACCTTGCATAAATGCTCTCCACTCTAAAAGAAAGACAACTTTATATGGTTTTTGCCTGTAGTTGGATTTAGACTGAGAATTACTGTAATTTACTCTCTCTTTGCTCCTGAAGAGGCCACTTACATTGGTGGCGAAACGGCAAGTCCAAAGGGTTAGGAACTTTATTTTGAATGTAATATAGACTAATAAACTAAATAAAGGCAAAACAATTAGTTTTGGGGTTTTCTCAATTTTTTCATACAGTAATACTTAGAAGACGATGATCGACATATCTACGGAGAAATCTTAGAGATCACTCTTTGGACTTTTGACATTAGATGAAGAAACTCAGATGTACTGGGACAAAACGAAGAGTAAGAAACAGAACATGGTAATACACCTTTCAGGTCAAATTGTTTGTCTGTACCTCAAAAGCACATTTTTTACGAAATTTAAACATAGTCTGGAAATTACAGAATGTAGTTTTAAGAGTAATTTTACGCAGAGTAGAAAAATTGTATTTGAAAATATAATTTTAATAGACTAAATTTTTTAATATTTTGTGCACTTATTATATGTAGTTATTTTTCATAACTTGCAATATGAAAATAAAACATATTATTATTGTTATTAAATGTTCCATTCTCACTTAAAAGCAGGGACTCTTTTTCAAAGAAATACAAAGATGTATGTGTAAGTTCAACCAAATTACCAAAGATATATATATAGATATGTATATATTCTTCTGTATATTTATCGCAGGCATCGATAGTAACTTGAAATTTATTTTTCTGAACCTGTGTCTGAGCAGCTGCAATATATAAAACCTTTAAGCATATATATTTTGAAATGCTATAATACGCAGCCTATCATTGCACTTTTTATAATAATTTAGGATAATTACACTTATTGTTGGTCTATAACTTATATATATATATAAGGGGGTTAAATATTCTTTATTTGTAAAGACAAACTAATTAGTGTCTCTGTGTTAAGAGAAACGACAATTTAAGTTTTTATTTACACTTTTCAAATTCATTCACCGTCACTATTTAGTCCTGTCACTTTTTTTATATTTGACGTCTGCTTGACATTATTCCAATTAGTGGGAGTTAATAAAATTAAATAAAGAAAGTCTACTTTCTTTACATCTCCCCTCCCACCATGAAAATTATGTTAAGAATTTTCACCAACTGTTATATCCTCTAATGGTATTAGTTTTGTTTTATGGAATAATCCTTTTTCTTCATTCCTTCTTCCAGTTTTGATTTTATATATTGAATCTGATATTTTTTCAGTTATTTCAAATGAGCCAATCCTAAGTTCGTCTAGTTTTTTCCTGTTTAATTTATTGCCATTCTCCACGTAGACTAGGTCTCCTGTGTCGAATTCGTGTTCTTTTCTGTTTTTGTCAAAGAGTTTCTTATTATATTCATGTGATTTTATGGTGTTTTGTAATGCTCGTTTTCTATCTTTTTTCCAATCTTCTGCATTTTTATTTTCTTTTAGTTCTTCGGGTAACAGACTTGTATCTGTACCGTCCAGTAGATACTTTGGTGTAAAGCCTGTAACTGAATGTTCCGTTATATTATATTTATCTACACAATCTCTCGCTATCGTTGTCCAAGCTTTTTTTCCTTTTGTTTCGTTAATTTTGCATCTTATTTTATTAACTATTGTCTGGTTTAGTCTTTCATTTAGACCGTTTGAAAACGGTGCATTTAAAGCTGTGAATATAAGTTTTACTTCTTGTTCTTCTAAAAAATTTTTAAATTCTTTTGAATTAATGCCTGGATATTGATCTGTGATTATCATATCTATTCTATCTATTTCTAGTGTATCTTGGATCAGCTTTATAAAATCACTTGCTGTCTGTGTTTTGGATGTTAAAATAAATGCGTATCTTGAGAAATGGTCGACTAATAAATGGAGATATCTTTTCGTTGACCTTTGACCTCCAAATCCACCGATCGTGTCAATAGACATTATTTCAAATGGTCTGGTTGCTGGTCCTAGGTGTGACATCAATCCGTATTTTATTTGACCTCTTGATTTATTTCTAATGCATATGTTGCAATTTCTGCATATTCTTCTTATATTTTCTCTTAAATTTTTCGCTGTGTAATGCGGTTGTATTCTGTTTAAAGTCTGTCTAATTCCGATGTGGCACCATTCTACATGCGTTTCTTTTATCAGTCTAATGCTTAGTTTTTCTGACAGGATTATTTTCTTATTATTTTTACCTTGTTTGTAAAAAACTCCATTACTATCTATTATCTTCTTTTTTTGTTTTTTCAATATATTGTTTTCTTTTTGATCATTTTTTATTTCATCTATCGTTATCAAATTTACTATCTTTAGCATATCTTCGGTCTTAATTGGTTCTAAAACCGGGTTTCGACTAAGACAGTCCGCTTCAAGATTATCTTTTCCTGGTAAATACTTTATTTTAAAATCGTATTGTGACAGATAATATGTCAATTCACCCAGTTCTTCGTCTGTTCTTACTTTAATGTTAAGGTGTTCCAAAGGTTTGTGGTCTGAGTATACTTCAAAATATCTTCCAATCAACCAATATTCCCAGTATTTTATTGCTTCTTTAATTGCTAGACATTCTAAATATATAGCTTTTTTTCGTCTTCTGTGTTTCGTTCAGTTCTTTTGAAAAATAAGCCACTGGTTTTTCTTTTCCATTTTGTTGCACCTGCTTCAATATTGCACCCATGCCTTCTAGTGAAGCATCTGTATATATTCTGATGGGCAAATCTTTATCGAATATCTCTAGCACTGGTTGGGAGCATAACATTTTTTTTTATCTTTGTAAACGATGTTTCACATTCCTCCGACCAATCGAATTTCACATCTTTTCTTAACAATCTATGTAACGGATCTAGTATTATTGAACTCTTTGGTACATATTCATGGTAAAAATTAAATTTTCCTAAGAACTGTCTAACATTTTTTTTAGTTTTGGGAGTTGGAAAGTTTTGAATTGAAATTAAGTTATCTTTTATAGGTCGTACTGTGTTATTCTCGATAATATGTCCAAGATATTTTACTGATTTCGATGCAAATATGCATTTCTTTAATTTCAATCTAAATCCTTCTTTTATAATCGCGTTTAGAACTCGTTCTATGTGTATTAAATGGTCTTCAAAGGTTTCTGAGAATATTAGTATGTCATCTATATAGTTTTCTGCAAAATCTTTGAGATTATGTTTTCGTAGTATATTAGATAAGATTCTCTGAAATGTTGCCGGCGATGTTTTCAGACCAAATGGTAAGCAAGTCGATTGATAATGTCCTTCCTGTGTTATGAAGCCGGTTTTTTCCCTATCTTCTATCCTTAGTGGAATCGACCAAAATGCAGAGTTTATATCTAGCGTTGTAAAATATTTACAGTTTCTGGCTCTTACTATTAAATCATCAATGAGCGGAAAAGGTTGAGCTTGTGGTATAACTATCTTGTTCAGATCTCGAAAGTCGATGCACAATCGAGATTTTTTCCCTTCATCTTTTTTAAAAGCCAGAGTCACTGGTGCCGCAAAAGGGCTATAGGATTCTTCGATTAAGTTTTTCTCTAATAATTTTGCTACTTGCTGTTCTATCTCTTTTTTGTCTTCCATCGTACATCTATATGGTCGTTTACTACAATATTTGTCCACTGATAGATCTATTCTTGCTTCATAATCTCTCACTGTTCCTACATCATATTTGTCTTTTGCAAAAATCATTTTGTACTTATCCATTAATTTCTCTATTTTCTCTTTTTCTTTTTCATCTAGGTGGTTCAATTTTACTTCAAATTCTTCCTCTTGGACATGTTCATTAAAGTTCACTATAATTTCTATTGAATTTGTTTTCTCTATCTTTGTTTCGATTTTGTTTTCTATTAATTTTTGAGAAATATTTATGTTCTCATCTTGAGTTAATCTAAATAGCTTTATCATATCTAGTCCAATTAAAAAATCTTCAAAATCATCATTTTTTACTATAAATACATCTACTTCTTTTTCTATCTTAAATATTTTAATTTTTATTGTTGTTAATCCATTTGTTTGTGTCACACCATTGACTGCTTTTAATGTTACTTTATTCATATCTTCTTTATTTTCTTTTAACTTAATAAACTTTGAATTTATTATTGATATCTGTGATCCTGGATCATAAATTCCATCTATATTCAATCTATCTTCTAGTAACATTCTTACCTTTATCAATGGTGTGATTATTCGTTTTTTGATTCATCCTGTAAATCTACTTCTATGACTGCGTTATTACCCATTGTTTTTGGTCGTTCTTTGGTTATATTTGGTTTTGTTTTAAACCAACACTTATCCTCTGGGTGATATCTTGCACCTTTATTTAAGTTTTCACACGTTTTACATGGTTTCTTCTCTTCATTCTTGTATCTCCATTCTTGTTTAGTTTCTTTCGTTTTCAAGTTCTTTTTCCCTATTTTTCCTTCATGTTGTTTTAATTCGCTAAATAAGTCAGTTATATTTTCTAAATTTTCTCTATCTATTTTCTCTCTAACATTTTCTGGTAGACCAAATCCAATTCTATCTATAACTGTATCTACGTCCATATTTTTGTTGATTTCTAATAATAATTTTTGCTTTTTTATTGCATAAGCTAATAATGAGCCTTCTTTGTATTTATAATAATGAGCATATGCTCTATTATTCCACCCTTTATTTCCAAATGTCTGTATGAATTTTTCTTTCCATGCGTTCCACTGGCTTTCTCCTTCTTTTAACATCATTGAATTATACCAGTTTTGGCTGGTGTCATCCAAAAAAAATCTTAATATTTCAATCTTGTATTCTTCTTTATCTATCTGTAATCTTGTACATTGTTTTTCATATGTAACTATCCACTGATGAGCATTTGATGTTTTACTATTAAACTTTTCCACAATCAGTTTATCTGCAATATGCTTCAAATTTTTTCCTTCTTTTTTCTGTGAGGCTTCTACTAATTTTTCTAATATTCTGGCTAAACTTGGATTTTCTATATCATCGTTTTTCTCATTATCCATCTCTTGCAAAATTCTGCCTTCAAATTCTAAGTTTCCTGCTTCATCTATGTATGTTTTTTCAAGGTCATCTGTTAATATAAACCATGCACTTATTTTATCATGTCTTCTTTTCAAACTTGCTTTCACTTTATTAAATGTGTTTACTTTTTGTAACTCCTTATGTGCACTAACATACATAGCATCCTCTGGCAACACATACCTTTTCCCATCCTCCGTCATGATTGAAGTTATGGCTAATACATTTGTCTTCTCATCTTTCGGAGAAGCTACGACTTTAAACGTAAACTGTAGCTTCATGTTTTACCAAAATTGTCGTTTTATAAGGGGGTTAAATATTCTTTATTTGTAAACACAAACTAATTAGTTTCTCTGTGTTAAGAGAAACGACAATTTAAGTTTTTATTTACACTTTTCAAATTCATTCACCGTCACTATTTAGTCCTGTCACTTTTTTTATATTTGACGTCTGCTTGACATTATTCCAATTAGTGGGAGTTAATAAAATTAAATAAAGAAAGTCTACTTTCTTTACATATATATATACTGTTGGTTTCTTTATTTACGAAATAGTAGAGGTAGAAAAAAGCTACATCAGAAACAAATAGCAAAAAATAGCACATCATTCATTCTTGGACAGAAACTACGTTTTAATGCAAAATTTCGTCATAAACAATAGGTACTCTTGGTTTCATGTATTTAAAACATAAATTTATTGACATACATCGAAATATTTGTGACTCCGAAAATGCAATCACTAATGCATGATCAAACACTTGAAGAGTCATTGAATCCACCAGAGAAAGCAACTTGACAAGTATTTCTACTGATGATCTACAGACAAAATGTAGCAGAAACTCGTTGTGCCGACGCCGAGGTTGCTTAGAGTGCCTTTATTTCATTCAGCCAAAAATTGTGATGTTGTTTTTGCAGACTTGTTTTGTTAACTCTAGGGGGTGTTTAGTAACGGAATTTGCTTCTATTTTCTTTTTCTTATCTTGTTTTGATATATATTGCGCAAATATGTATTATTATTATTTGCATACATTTTACTGTTTTTTCTGATCAATTTGTTAACTTAATGTGCGTATAGAACTCGACTGTTACGTTTGGAGAATTACAATAATTTAAAGACAACTTATCTTCCAAACGAATAAAAATCTACTTCTTGTTATAATATACACACTTTATCCTAGAAAAGGACAGAATTGTGTGGTCATTTCTGTAGTTACTACAATACTATAATAAATGTATTAGCTTTTACTACTTTACTATATTATAAACACTAACACTTATACTATACAATGATATTTAAACATCAAACAAGGAAAGGAAGCTCTGAAACTGCATTTGTAATTATATATGTAGTATGAAACAATAGCAAGACGTATTTAAAACGAAAGTCAGGTATTAAACAAATGCTTAGAAATTGTCAAATAAATATTATGGTATAAAATTTGTAGTAATAAAGTAGTAGATTGTTCACAGATGTACTACTCGTTTAAAAACTAGATCATAAAAGTCTAAAATAAAACTTAACATGTATAGAGCAATTCGTAAGAACGATTAAAAATAAATTAAGAGATTGCACTACTCTAGCTGACAAATTTTATTAAAAATTTATATTGTATGGCATCCTATGCCTACAACATATCCCCTTTAATAATATGGAGGTTGCCAAATTATAACATAAATAACATTTTTACGTTATTACGTGTAACAATAGTTTAGTACTGATGATCCTTATCTCTAGCATTTCAAAAGATTAAAGCTTTGCACTTAAATAATAATACTGAACACCTTGTACAAGAGATCTGAAATGTTTTTCAATGTACGTACATCTCTAATAACACGGGCAAACCTATAATTTGACTATTTATTGTAGCAACCCTTTCTCTTGTAAACGTTACATCCCGCAGTGAATTGCTAGTGACATCTGGTCTAGTCCCTAAAACGTAAACCTTAAAAAGTAATGCGCTTCGTTTGTGATTTTACAGATAATTACAGGTTTGGTTGAATAACTATAAAGGAGTCTTAAATTTAGTTCCAATAGACTACCCCAGAAAGGAGAAGAATACGCTGTATAAATTTAATATCTCAATTAATTATAAAGTAAAAACATTAGTATTTAGAAAAATGTGTACTGTTAAAAAGCTTTAAAAGGTTGTTGAAAAACTTGAAATATTATAAGATTAAATCCATCGCGCAGTAAATGCTTATATTCAGAACGACACCCTTCATGCGTTTCTGTTTTATCCATATTGGACTGCTTAATAATAGGGGATCACTAGAGAGGCAAGTTTATGCTTAGACGTTTTTCTACCTGATAATCAACTCAAAAGCTCTTTTTTGCAAGGATCGTTTTTGGATGGTGAGTATAGCATTTACACCAACCTACATCTCTGTATTAGCTGGTGTGAAATTCACGTCTTTATACGCATACAAGTCTGGTCTGCTGTTAATAATGTTCACACTTGAAGTATACAATAGATCCGCAAGGATCATTCATATCAATCTACCATAAAATATTTAGACACCTTCAACTGTGTGGTGCTATTGAAGAATTTACTGGTTCTAATATAACAGTAGTTGTTTTGGAATAATGTTAGATAACTATATGTATGTATGGTAGACAAATGTATATAGGGTATATACATGGCAATAGCTATACCGAATCTTTAAATAATTTATGTATCTAATAAAAAAAAATTATTTTTACACTTCCGATCATAAAATTAAATTCGCATTGAATTAAGTTCTCAAAACAATAAACCAAAATTTAGAGATACTTACGCATCCAAGTAAATGGTTTCTTTGAAAGATTTACTTTGTACTACTATTAAATTCAAAGTTTGTTTGTGAAAAATTACTTTTTTTAATTTATTTAAAAAGAAAGGAATTTCATTGATTTGTCTGTATAACAATCAGAGGTACATATGTATTTCAAATGTCTAAATGTTTACAATCTGTTCTTTATAATTCAAGTACCAAATCTGTAATATGATAATTCAGAAAAGCGAAGCCAGAAATTCCAGAACAATTAAAAAATACTCAAAAATTCTCCAAAAGGAGGTAGATTGAATTCACTTAAACCATTATTTTATCACTTATGTAGTCAACGTTCACCAGCAAGGATGTTAGAAAGACACTTCTGAACAATTGTTAGTAACTAACAATAATGTAACAGCAATTTGAAGTCAGTTGCATTTAGAAAAATTAAATGTGGGATATGATAAAAATTAAGGGATTCGTAGAGAATACAAGCATATTATTTCCCACTATCCCAAGAGAAAGGTAAAACTTCGTACATTGAGCATGATCTGGACAATATACAATCTAGGGAAACAGACAAAAGAAATAATAAAAGAACTTCATTTAACATTTTAATGAATAACTAAAAGTTGAATGTGTTGAAGCAAGAGATACGTATATTTTAAATTATTATAACTTTTGAATGAATTAAGTTAAGAACAAAAAGTAAACAATATCTAATAGGTTAAGGAGTGGGATTTACTGTATTTATAGGAAACAAAAGTGTCGCCATTACAGTTGTTGGCACGAGTTTCAAGATGTCCAAGATCAGAAAGACCAATTAGTAATATCCAAATTACAGAGGTTTGTCATGAAAATAGGACATAGCCAGAGGTATCCACTACCAATCGGCAGTGCAAATGCGATATCCAAGCGATTGCAAGTGCCGTAAACCACGATTTGGAAAATTTTACACAAAATTCTAAAAATTAATCCATATAAACTGAAAAAGCTCTATCATCTTGAGTCAATCTCAAAACAATAGAATCTGATTTACAGAGAATCCACAAGAAATCGTTCACGAAGGTCTTCATGAAAAGAAAGTCACCGTTTGGTGCGGTTTTACAGCTGAATTTTATCATACGTCCGTAATTCTATGAGAAAATTCAGAATGGAGAAACGTACCTGTACCTGTAAACGGTGAACAATACTTGCAAATTTTAAGAGATTATGTTATTCGACAGTTGCAAAACGAGCACCACGGAATTCAAATAAGCATTTTTATACAGGATGGAGCACAGCCGCTTATTTTCCGACCAATCAAAGAATTGTTAACGAATGTCCTTCAAGTTCGTGTGTAAAATTCATGGCTACCAGGATTACCTGATCTTAACCCTACCTCAGATCACAGGCTGAGGGGCTAGTGGTTGAAAAACGACCAACAACGTTACAGGCATTAAAAGCAATATTACGGAGCAAATTGGTGGAATTCAACCAGAAATTTTACAACTGTGTGCAATTTGGAGGAGAGGTCGGTAATCTTCGTCAACCCACAACAGTGAAAGTACTACATATACAAGTACAAAATTTTATTACATTTATCCATCACGTCCAGGTTTCGCAGTCACTCTACAGCTTATAGTGTGGCCCTCAAGAAGTCATCATTGTACTGGTAAACGCGCTGAGTAGATACTCGTTAACACTGTGATGGATGGTTTATTCTGTAGCGCCATAATCACATCCTGGGTCCACATCTCATGTTCCATCTATACAGCGCATCTCCCATGACTTGTCCGTATTTTGTTCAATGCTGCCCAAGACTTCTTTGGAAGATGAAATCCCACTGAGCGGTTCGGATTTTCAAGCAAAGTGTGCCATCTGTAGTCGACTCTATTTTTCGAGTCCGTTCGCCAGGCTTCAGCGCTGTTGTAATTTTGGCTCAGGAATTGTTGTGCAGTCTTCGCCCCCCTCCCTCCTCCCCCTCTGTGAAGACTTCACAACCTCCCGTTCCTCAATTTGAGACTTCCGAATTTGATCAGATCCTGATGTATGGGAAGAGCTGAGTTGCTATAAATCTTTCTTATCTCCCTTATAAGTACATACATTGCGTCTTTGTATTTCAAGTGGTTTGATTCTTTCTAAAATTCTTTAACGAACCATTACGTAATCATTCGTTATAGGTATATTATTTATAAACATTAGTATAAAAAAAGTTTGTATGCCTTGGAGAACCATGAGATTTCCACTTCCTTAATTACTGTTTTGGTTTTGGATTGTAAAAATATACCCGCATTTCATGTACAAGATGATTGGAATAAATCTGTATCTTCTTCAAATATATACACAAATCATTCTACGCTTGTCCGTTTATGTTCAGTAGTCAAGCATCTGGGAGTCCGTTTTGCACAATTTTGACAATTAAAATATACGACACAACAACTTTCATTCAACTTTTTAAAGTAGACTGTCAAAGTTACCTATACCTAAAGAGATAATGTGCATAGGTATAATTTGCAACTCAAACTTCACCGATATTGAGAGGAGTCATAAATGTTAATTTTCTCTGGACAGTATAGTAATAGAAATCTGCCATTCGCATGACTTATATCTCTATTTATATTCATATTTGGTAGCAAACAAACAAACATATATAATCTGACACAAGAAACACAAGTATTGCACGATTGTTACAAAATAACTGGAAACCATGATATCTCATAATGTTTGTCCCTGCTTTTCATAAGCCATTAAAACAACATTAAACTGTAAGGCTACGGTTTTATGTATAATATCTTCACTGTGATGGTGAACGTTTTGATCAAATGTGCTGAAGTACTGTGTTAGACATACACAACTATTTAAAGAAATATAACGTATGTATAATTTAAAAGTAAGCTACTTATTACTACTTATGAACTTTGTTATTCTATTATAATATAGTTATGTATTTATACACGATATTTTGAAACTTACTTGTCAAATGAACATTATTATCTAATGCAAAAATTGTTTATTAATCTAATATTCTTGGATTTAATGTAAAATGTTATAAGCATAAAATACTGATTAAACAAGTTTATTCTTGTACTTGTTGTAGTAGTAAATGTTAATAAATATAATTGTGATGCGTTTACAACTGTATTGAGCAAGGTATGAATTCGTAGAATTAGTCATTTTTTTGCGATATCGATGCAAAAAAGCTTGATATGATGTAGTCCAATATTACGTACGTACAACACGTACACGGTTTCTAGTGCTCATAATTCTTGAAAATTTAATATTAGCACTTTTCAGTTTACTTTCTTCGCTAACTTCTAATGGCCATTTCTATAGGGTCATATTGTGTAATGGCATTTCAGCGACTGACTTCCTCAAATATTTTAGGAAGAGATGTTTATTTTTCTCACTCTAGCATTAACAAAACTATACGTCGCTACGTTTGATATATGTATACATACAAAGCCACAATGCCTGCATAGAGTTAACGCCTCGCCTCTTTTCGGAAATTCGACATTTCTAAGTTGTTTCAGGTTTCTCTGCTCATTGTTCCATTCTTAGTCTTCTATTACCTTTAAATTCCAGAAACATTGAGAAATATTCAGAACAGTTGGAACAATCTTAACAGCTTAAAGAAACAGAATCTTGTAAAAAGCAAAATGGCAAATACAAATTAACATATAGAGAAATAAGAATAGAATAGATGATGGTTTGTAAATATGTGCTTTTAAATCAATATGACAACAAATCATGTTGTACATGAAAGAAATGTTTTTCGCTGGGAAAATAAGAAAGTATAGTACACGTGTAGTATAAGATATAACTTTTTACTATAGAAGTCAACAAAAGACGTCAAGGATAAACCAATTTTATAAAAATTTGGTTTGAAGAGGACTAAAATATTATCTAGGATTATATCACGCTAAAATAAAACACTACGTGTAAATTTCAATTTTCTTCTTTAATAAAGATCTATTACTTTTCAAAGGATAGCTAACCATTTTTTCTTCAAATAGAAAGCCGAGAACTCTTCCCTATTGGTCATTGCTTATTTAGTCAATTACACAGAAGATTGTAATTTGGTAATTTTATGTAGTAAGAAGCAATTGGAATATATGTATAAAAATAAACGAAAGCAAATTGTGTTGTTAAAACGAAATACATACAAAACTCAATGTATACTTCAACTATTGATAAGTCTTGGATATTGAATTTCAAGTTTAGTCACAGTCCTCATTGTGTCGGGATCCGGTGAATAGCGTACAAATCCCGATTTCGTACGCACCGTGGGGATAATGACATAAGGACATAACTAGTTTAGGGGCAAAACACCCCCTGGGGAATGATCGTCACCTCTGATGCATTGTTTACGTTTGTATCTTTTTCTTTTGTGCGGCTTCTGTTAACCATTATTTGGGGGCTTTTGGTTTCGGGAACATTTCCGCTATGAACTACAATCTCACGCCTTAATGTTCCTGGAATACGTTACGTAATTCCGCTAATGATGTAATTATTTATATGCACAATGTCCTGACTAAAAATTGTGATTTCCGCAAAGAAATTTGCACTGTAAATTAGTTAAATCTTTTTTTTCTGCTATAGAGCTGATAGTGATTCTGCAAACTTCAAACGAATAATATTGTATAGATTCTTACATGATATTGGCTTTGAATTTCAATTGATAAAGCGGAAAAGTATACTGATTCATCGAGTAGATATCATTAATTGGAGACATCAATGTTTGCAAGACATCAAACGATTCCGAGAAGAAGGTAAAGATTATGTGTATTTTTGTTACTATATTTGTTTTATTTAAGTAAAAATCTCTTTTTCCAGGTAGAACAATAATGTATACTGACAAATCTTGGGTAAATATAGGTCACTCAGCAACTAAAACGTGGACTTATACCACAATATTCTCGTCAGGTGTTTTGTGAAGATCTAACCAGAGGTTTAAAATCTCCAAGTGGTTCTGGACCACGGTCGCTCTGGTCCACGCAAGTAATGAAAATGGATTTATTCTTCGTGCAGAACTTACATTTTTCAAAAAGAATACAGCCGATGCACATAACGAAATGGATGGAGACGTATATGAAGAATGGTTCACGAAGCAGTTGCTTCCGAATATACCAAAAAATGCAGTTATAGTACTTGACAATGCATCATATCATAGTAGAAAAGTGGAAAAAATTCCAACTACGCCATGGAAAAAAGATCAAATTATTGAATGGTTAGCGTTAAAGCAAATTCCTGTTGAAGATGGTATGAGAGAGAAATTATAAATCTCTCTTTAAATAAATATATTAACAGTATCTCAAGTTAACTCTCAATACGAAAAATATAAACTTGATTTAATTGTAAAAGCTAATGGCTATGAAATTCTATGTTTGTCACCCTATCATTGTGATTTAAACCCAATAGAAATGGTATGGGCACAAGTAAAGCATTATATCAAAATGAACAATTCAACATTCAAAGCTAAAAATATATCAATGCTACAGTTGACAACTGGCAAAACTATATCGAACATGTTAAAAAAATGAATAATAATATGTGGATAGTAGACGGACTGCAAGATGAAATCGAATTTGTTATTAATCTAGGACATTCATCTTGATTTGAAGATGCCTCAAGTGCTTCTTCAGCTAGTTAATTGCTAACAACTAATGGCTGTAAGTATTACCTACTTACTTAAAACTATATATTTTTGAAATCAAATAACAATATTTATTTTTCGCTACTGCCGGATTCCGACCAATAGGTACTAATTCAGTGTCAAAAGAGACAAGCTGTACAAGCGTATCCCAGAAGAATTCTGATAATCACAACTATAAATCTGATACACGCTTACGAATACATACAAACGTTTTAAGAGACACATAAAAATGTATTTGGTTTAGTTATCTCCACATAGTATTGCTTAAAAAATATTATATCGATGAAATATATTAAGTATTATTAAAAATATTGCAAATAAATGTGATATTAAATATGCATTATATAGCGTGGGTAGAATATGGCTGTTGACGACAAGTTATATATATATATATGTATATATATATATATAAATAAAAAAACTTAACGTTCCTGAAGGCAGTACCTCTTGGGTGGAGTGGAAAACTGCTTAACTAACTTATTTTTGATTCATAGTTTGACCAAATGTGAGTAAATCGATATGATAAAATGAAAAAAGGGAGTCCTTCTCACATAAAATTTATTTAGGAATACCTCTACATGTTTCGGTCAGAGGCCATCTTCAGGAGGTTTTGTCAATTGGAAATAAGAAACTTATTGTCAACAAATTTAAATTGCATAGAATTAGTAATTTTTTTGTAAATAACACGTCACAAACATTTTAAAATTAAATGCGCGCAGCAACGGATGAAACAACTGTATGCATACAGTTTCTTCATCCGTTGCTGCACGTTTGAAAATACTTATAATTTTAAAATGTTTGTGACGTGTTATTTACAAAAAAATTACTAATTCTATGCAATTTAAATTTGTTGACAAGTTTCTTATTTCCAATTGACAAAACCTCCTGAAGATGGCCTCTGACCGAAACATGTAGAGGTATTCCTAAATAAATTTTATGTAAGAAGGACTCCCTTTTTTCATTTTATCATAACTTATTTTTGTGTCAGATAATAGCATCGCAGACGCAAGAAGAAAAATAAATATAATTCTAGTGAAAAACAATATAAACACATATTACAATTTTGACTTAGTCCTCACTTAATACTGACCTATATACAAATGTAAATAAATCACATATTTTCTGAAAAAGAATATTAAAAACCATAGATTGTATTTTTATTTTACTACACTGTATTATACATAAATATTTATAAAACTATTTCG
Organism: Popillia japonica; assembly: GCA_004785975.1. Lineage (NCBI taxonomy): Eukaryota > Metazoa > Arthropoda > Insecta > Coleoptera > Scarabaeidae > Popillia > Popillia japonica. The sequence goes on from SMLS01067452.1 coordinate 64,691, forward strand.
TTCGATGTACCTCCACAATAAGATGTCACATTCTTCTTATACTGTTGTATTTCTAAGTCCTTTTTGAATGATCTTTAGCTTAACATGTTGGCTAATTTTCTTCGAATTAATTTCAACAAAGAGATGCTAAAGTGAAGATTTCTGAAATTATAAATATTATATCTATCTTTATCAAGCATACGCATATGTCGCATTTAACAGTCATTTGCCGTTAAATTCCATGAAAACTTGTTATTCCATAAATGTAATCTTTCAATAAAATTCTAACCAAAAATATTTCAATAATATATTTAGTTTCCACACCTTGAATTATATTTAAATATTAGGTAGTTGTATAATGCTGTAAGTCATGTTGTCTCTACACTCAGTAAAATTTTAAAATACGTAAATAACGTTATCTTGGAGTTGTTTTCCTTTCAGTTTCAGTTGCTGTTCTCTCCTCTAGGAAAGTATTGAATAATACGGAAATTGATAAAATAATTATCTATTCTTTCTGGATTCCAAGACACACTGGTTGGTCAAAATGATATGATATATGTATACACCATAATTAGTATAATACATCATGTAATTTTTAGTACTTAAAATGTGCCAAAATATGTACGTCTTAATATTTTTATTCTTACAATTTTTTTCTTTGTGTCAGTGAAACAAAAGACACAAGTTAATAATGCAGTTAACAACCATCTAATAAGAAAATATATATGGCAACAATTGTAGATCTAACAACTCAAGTCAATGGAAAAGTAAAGAGAGAGAAAAATTATTCTCGGCTAAGGCAGCAAGAACTTTACAATTTCCGATCGTTTTCAGGAGCAATTCAGGAAAATTGAAAATTGATTCGAGTCGAGACTGACAGTTTCGCTTCGAAACTCATCACCATCTTTTAATTTGTTCCTCTTAATCTTTAATTTTCCGTTCATTCGATTAGCTTGCCCATTAAATTTTGATGCACTTTTTAAATAATTTCCTCGTTCGTACGCTTTCCTTCGCACCGAACTAATTTCACGGATTTCGAACGGTGCTGCGAAAATTGAATAGATAAGTAAAACGAAAAGAACAAGAATCGTACGTATTCGTTATTGGTTTAATTTGAATAAGCGAGTTAGATCTATTTTTCACCAAAAGCATAGCGAGTTGAGTTTTTGTACTTTATTTAGTGATATTTTGCTCCCTTATTCTTTAATTAATTTAATAGCACACGTTTTTCTACGGCTGGAGCTTTGAATTTCTCTTAAGGGATACTTTACCAAAGCAGTCATAGTTTTTCTTGTTAAAACCATATTCATAACTTTCAAGCCACCAATAATGGTTTAAATTGATGGATTTTAGATATCACAGTAGAAGATAAATGAGGTTAAGATAAACGGGGAGCAACTGAATACCATGTGAAAAACAATAAATGTAAGAGAATGCGAAATGGAGAGTTTTACTACGCTTGGTAATTCGTGAATCCAATTGGAGATTTAACCACAGAGTTGGAAAGCGTGGTATGTTTAAAGACATTAACATTAATAGAGATAGCAGTAGCACACAAATTACATAAAAACGCAATCTGCATTGAAACTCATACACATACACATAACATTCTAACATAGCACCTATTAAGTTTATTTTTTTTTTGTATTCTTTATATACTCTTTTTGTTATGTTGTCCATGTCTTGAAACAAGGAAGTTATTCAATGGACACATACGTAAATCTATTCTACCTGTTACATCTTTTGACGTAGCCTTTATCAAAATTATATCATAAATTTTCTGATAAATTCACTTCATTTAGTATGAAAGATATACAATCAGATATACAAAGTAGTTAGGGATTGTTATTTCTTTCTAACACGCACAGCTTCAAGTGTCAAAAGTGTTAAAACTGCTCTTGATATTACTTGGTAATCTGATTGAATGAAGAATGAACTACACAATTTACTTGAGTATATATTCTGCCTGTTCTTTCTACGAACAACTATCCATTTTCTTCAATCTTTTCAAAAGAAAATTGCAACAAAAACACATATTTGTTGTCATTGCTATGGAAGTATATATGAATTATAAGAGTTTCCGGGTATTGATCGTGTCATGGTTTGTAATATATCGGGTGTCCCACGACGAACTGCCGCGATCGATTTCTCGGAAAGTAGA
>SMLS01067454.1:0-12929 GCA_004785975.1 Popillia japonica
CTTAAAAAACTTCGAAAAGTGGCACAAAGTTGGCGCATTTTACGGTACTTCAAAACACAAATAGTTAGCTAATTCCGAACAAAAAGGTTCCTTTGGGTTCATAGGGGATGAAGCATTCCCATTAAGAACATATCTAGTGAGACCCTATTCTAGACGACGACTTCAAAATAATGAAACTGCCTCATATTATAATTACCGTTTATCACGTGCTAGAATGACTGTGGAATGTGTGACGCCAAAATTCATAAAATAGAAAAACTCAGTAAGGTGAGTTGGGGCAAATCCAAAAATGGGGCAAATGTAATAATATTTTATTAAAATCTATCAAAACTGTCTTCCATGAGAATAATACACTTATTTTCACAGTATTACATTAATTAGTAAGGTTGGATATATTCTTTTTCGAGATATCACAGAAATGCGGCAGTTGATGTTTAACAGCGCTGTGGAGATCGCAACTCGAGTGGCAGACAGGTGGTCGTATTCTGTGATTTTGAAAGTATTTTAAAGGTAAGAAAATAGCAGTACTGTGCTGTAGCTTATAACAGCATACCATTAACAGGTTCTATAATTATAATTTAAAAATCTTGTTTATATTCCATGATACCTTAATATATTACATTTTCCCCACTGAAATGTGGCATAGGGGTAAATGTAATGTGATTGTTTAAAACATACAATATCCCTTATCCTACCATATATAGTCACTTTTAACGGGCACCAGAAGTGCGAAAAAATGTACTAGAGGAAGAGTGACTGTTCTGAGTTCTGAGTAAGAATCAGAGTTGGCATCTGGGCTTGCTCAGATGGAAAATTGGGGCTTTGACCTATGTAGAAAAGAAATTTTGCAGGTAGTAGCGGCGTTTATTAAAATTAACCAAATAAAGACGTCTTTCAAACATCATGTTCCCGGGCCCGATTGGTTTATTGCTTTTCGGAAAAGACACGGTTTGAGTATTAAGAGTCCCCAGTTTGTCGAATACGCACACAAGAAAGAAGAAAGCCCAAGTACAAGATTTTGTTGACTCCCATAACATAATTAAAGTTCCATCCGAGCCTATTTTAGACAGAAGAGAGTCACCAATGACGCTTAAAATAACATTTGATGGCTACAATATTTCTTAAATGTAAAATAAAGCAGTCAAAATGTTTGTCATTTTTAAGAAAAAAAATTGTTGCTCTATATTTTGTAGAATAGCTTGTATGTTTTTTATTTTTGAAGATAAATAAGTGTATTTTGGACATATGATCGACTGAATTATATATTTTTTACATTTGCCCCGCAAAATACTTAATGTGTATGTATAGCAAGTTGGCGGACCATTATTATATTTGCCCCATTTCATGGGGTAAATGTAATGTAATTGTAACATAAAAAAAATTCATAGCTTTTTTAAAAAAAAATTATCAAAAACCTATAATGCCCACATTTGCATATACAATGAAAGAACATGCCTGATTTTTTTCAGATTTTTTGTATTAAAATTAGTGTTTATATCAAAGGTTCATTTGGCACTATTGAAATTTTATATTACATTTGCCCCAACTCACCTTACCCAGACTAATCCGAAAGAATTCAGAAAAAAAGGTTTTGTCGCCAAAATTTATACCAAAAAAAAACCTTACCCAGCCTAAATTCGAACGAATTCGTACCTACCCTAGGCCTGTGTGGAGTTTCCGGTCATCCGGAGCGCTGGCCGCTTCCAGTGGAGACGGTGTGGGTAAAAAAAAACTCGGTGGTAAACAAAAGGCGCCACTCAATTTAATTTTAACTCCGGCATGGTGGAGAGCAAATTGAGAATCTCTCAGATGTAAAAGAGGCAAAAGGTAGCCACAAAATTCAATAATTAAAAACAAATACATTAACCTAATGTACCAGTGATAATAAACTGAAATAAAATGAATCCGCAAGACGCCAATCATAAATTACACCAGCTATATTGTTTGCAAAAGAAACACAGAAATATATGTAAATACCAAAAATACAGGTTAGGTTTCGAGGCTCCGAAACATAAAACAATCATGGTACATGATGTCAACACAGGGTGTCAGTCAACAGTATTGAGACAGTATACACACTGGGACGACATGCATGTTCCCGCAGTTCACAGATAGAAATACCAAAGAATACTTAAATACCACGGTAAATTACCAAAAATAAACTAAAGTTTCTTAAGCCCTAAGAATCACCACAACGTATGGTGTTACTAGACAGTTGTTCGGTTACGGATTAATTTAAACAAAATAAAACTCTTAATATTGAAACACTAAACTCCGTTAATGGGATACTATGCAACTACATTGAGTGTAAGCGACCCAGAAAAGGCCCTGTCGTGTATAATTCGAATAAGCAGAAGTTAAAACGGTCAAATAAAAATGACAGACCGATGATTTAAATCAAAAATTACAGAATTTAAACGGCTTACTTCAAAAATCAAATCTACAGGAATAAAATAAAACCTGAATAACCATCGGCGTCAACGTCTCTACCAAGCTATGGAAGCTGGTTCGCAGTGATCGGGTACAACTCTCTCTAGACGATAGTGTTAACTCCCTCAGGATATTCCTCGTTCGAAAATAATACCGATAAACCCTATAGCGTCGGTCTGCACGCCAAGTTCCAAGTGGGTTTTAAGCTGTACGCCGACCCAAAATCTTCTAAAAATCACAAACGCGAAATAGAACCGAGTCTAACACAGTTTAAGGACACATGACGATAAACAAAGGTGAAAATGAATTACACTCGATCGAGAGAGCAATAAAACTAATAAAGGAGCTGTTACCTGGTTAGACGTTAAAAAAACGTTTTACCAGCTTGAATATAAATCATATCCACTACACGTGATAATTTTCCAATTTGATCTGCGATCATCACCAAAAATACCAAACGAAATCTTGAAAAACGTATTCCAATTCCTTCAGCATATCCCGTTCAAACGAATGGCAATCGAATTTCCCAAGTTTAAATTCAATAAACCATTTCTAAAGCCGGCCACTCACGTTCCGGTAGATCTGAGAGGTAGACCTGTACAGGCACGCCTGTGCAGGTATACTGCAACGTGTGTGTGAGCAAACCTGTGCAGTTCAAAGGACCTGTGCAGGCGACCGGGGAAGTATCGCAAACGATTCGGTCTACCTGTGCCAGAGTGTAGTCGTACGGTGTACCGGAACGTGTGTGTCGACAAGTCTGTACAGGTATTCAGTTCTCTGACAATTTTTTAAAGAAGCACTTGTTTTCACTGAAATTGTTTGATAAAATGGTGCTAAGTACTGAAGAGCAACGAAGAGTATTGGGGGAGTTCATAGAAATATATAAATTCGAGCCCTGCCTATGGCAAATTAAATCCACAGAATACTACGATCGTGGAAAAAGGAAGGCAGGTTATAGAAAACTGATAGAAAAGCTGAAGGAAATAGACACAAACGCCAACAAAGCTGTCGTAAAAAAAATTAATAATTTACGAAGCAATGTCAGAAAAGAAAAGAAGAAATATCAAGATTCTATTAAGTCTGGAGAATCGGCTGACGAAGTTTACCATCCTGAGTTGTGGTACTACCATTTATTTGACTTTCTTGGTAACCAAGAAACGCCAAGGAATTCTACATCAAACTTGGATCCAGATGAGGAGTATTACTCCGAGGTAAGTTAATGAAAAACATAGCAGTTTTAAATATTTATTGTATGTGTTAGTACATGTTTAATTTACTTAAATGATTTTGAGGGCGAATATCAACAAAAAAGAAACTTGAACATTTTAATAAATAAAATCATTTTGCCATGGTACCCTGCCCTCATGACAAAAGTACTCCATGAAATTTTCTCTAACCTTTTTTGCGGTATCATTGATATTTCTCCGGTTTCGTTGCTCTAAATTTTCCATGTTAGAATTTTGTAAATTGTTTCCATAAGTGACAGTTCCGCCAACAGTATTTTCTTGTTGAACACATTCTTGAGGTACTATGCTGGACAGCTTAAAACGAACGCTTAGGAAGACGGGTGAACCTTACGCACACCGAGGGTGAATCTAGTCGGGGACAAATGGCTCAGGTACAGAGGTAAGCAGATTTACGTGCCCGCTTCCCCTCAGGGACTTGCATGCACGGTGTAGGTAAGGCTTACTTTCCTTTCTCTGCGTTCGTGTTAAGCTGTCCAGCATAGTACATATGATCTTGGTGAATGTTGTATCAGGAAATTGTGTAACACAATTGTTGCCATTACTATTTTAACAATGTTCTCAGGTTCTACATTAATTTGAGTATGAAATATACGAAATCGCGAAGCCAATATCCCAAATGCATTTTCTACAATGCGCCTTGCACGAGACAATCTGTAGTTAAATATTTTCTTTTCTTCCGAAGTCAAGTCCGCTTGTCGAAAGGGTTTCATCATATTCGTGCGTAAAACAAAAGCGTCGTCAGCGACAAAATCGTACGGCAGATTTCTATCACTTCTTTTGACAGGTTCTTCGCTTGGAATATGTAATTCACCTTTATTGAACATTTCGAAAAATTTAGTATTTTGGAGGACACCTCCATCTGAAATTCTTCCATTGGTTCCCAAATCCGCCAAAACAAATTGATAATTGGCATTTACAATTCCCAAAAGAACCATACTGTGTCGGCCTTTATAATTGAAAAATTCAGATCCACTTCCAGCTGGCGGAATGATAATGTGTTTGCCGTCGATTGCGCCCAAGCAGTGCGGAAAGTTCCATCGTTCTTCGAATAATTGTGCTATATCTTTCCATTCTTCCTGGCATTTAGGAAACTGAAAAAGAAAAACAATAAAAGAATAATAATTTTTAACAACTTATGATAACGTTTTATTGTTTCAGACTGGGTCAATACCAGAAACTCAAACGCATGTTTCTGATGACCCGGTTTCTCCATCCCGTCAAGGACCGGACAACGCCGGTTCGTTAACCGAAAGTGAAACTGTCCCAGCAAAACGTAACACTCCTCGATCCAGACCAGGAAAATCAAACCAAGATTCTTTGACCAATGATGTTTTGACAACTGTGCAGGAACATTTCAAGCGGCCACGTATGCAAGAAGACCTTTTTGACATTATCGGGAAAGGTATTGCAATTAAACTGAGAGAAATGGACAAAAGACAAAGCCTAATTGCAGAAAAACTGATCAACGACGTTATTTTTGAGGCCGAACTTGGCAACCTCACACTGCAACATAAATGCGTTAACATGCAGGACATTTCTGACGAAAGAAATCGTGATATGCAGCAATATCAGTCAGCTATGTTTTCTCGCCAGTCAGGTTCACGTCCCTCATCGTATTCGTCCAGTTCTAGCCTTATTGTGACCCCTACACCAACTCCCAAGTCCCAATTATATGCAATACACCCAATCAGAAACAAGTGAACTACAGCTTAACCCTCAGTACAATTATCAACATTCTCAACTTTGTTCTCAGTATCAACAAAACCAACAGTCTTCTGAAAATGTACTGTCTATGGAGTCTAACAAAGGAAACGCTGCTTCTTTTCTTGCCAACTTTAAAGGCTCTCATTAATGTGAATAGAATAATTAATAAATACGTATTGCTAAGTAATAATTTGTTGACTTATTTACTTACCTTCAAGTATTCTTTAAACAGAGCTTTGTACAAAGCAGCACATGTTTCGGGAATTATTTTTCCGAGAGCTTGAGGTGGAATTATTGTAGAATATTTCATAACTTCTTCCTGTTGCTAGGAATCTTAGGGTTGCAGTTAATCTCTCATGAGGTGGAATGCATTTTCGCATTACTGTATCCTTCTTTGTAATAAAAGGACTAACCACAGAAAGCAATTTTAAGTATGTTTTCTCGTCCATTCGTAGATAGTTGTGGAAATCTTTAGATTCAAATTTCAACTCCTTCAATAAATTAATATGACTGTAAGTTTCTCGTTTAAGGAACCAGTCTTTGCACCATGTTTCACGTTTTTTCTTAGGTTTCTTACGCTTTTTCATAGCTAATAAGAGGCCTAGCACTGCCAAAGCGTCATCTTCATCTTGCGATGCCATCTTCTCATCAACTGAGAAAATCTAGAATTTTACCACAACGTGTGTGGGCTTCTCAAGTCTGCGGTATAACTCCACCGGTATGCCTGTACAGGTCTACCTCTCAGGTCTACCGGAACGTGAGTGGCCGGCTTAAAGGAATTTTTGTTTTCAATCCGGACACACACTATAGGCTCCCATTACGTTACGGTCCAGCGGAGAGGTCTACCTGTGCAAGTCCGCCTGTATAGGTAGACCAGAGCGTGTGTGGGAATAGACCCGTGCAGTTTTCTGAACCTGCGCAGACGACCGGTGCAAGATCGAAAATCAGTTCTTTCGAGTGACAGTGTACGATGTACCTGAGCGTGTGTGCATGTACTCCGGTCGCCTGCGCAGGTCACGTCAGTTGTTTTCTAGTATCTATGGAGGACGGTTGGTCGTATTCAACACGCGAAAATGGCGCCATCAGATGTAACAAAAAATGAGCTTAAAGATTTTATAGAGATATATAGAACTCATCCATGTCTTTGGCAAATCAAAAACAAAGAGTACCATAATAAAACAAAAAAGGAAGCTGCGTATACATTGCTCATAGAAAGATTGAGCGAAATTGAGCCAGATGCCAACAAAGCATAGTTGTAAAAAAAATAATTTGAGAAGCAATGTTAGGAAGGAAAAGAAAAAATATGAACTACACACATCAACATAATCTAAGGATATCAATGTTTATTTTATTTGCTTGATTTTACTTCCGTAAATATTGTCTTTTGTTGCTTAGTTTGGTTGCTAGGTAAGTTATAAACAACTATCTGTCAAAAGTATAAATTAAACAAGTACAGTTAATGATAAGTCTTAAAATGTTTTGAATTTTAACTTTAGTGTGTTACTTCTCCCACCATTTCTGCGTTGTTTCACAACAATTAGTACCCATTGATAAGATGCGTTAAAATCAAATATGAATGAACAAAATAGACGTCGTCATTTGCATCCTGACGAAATGAATAGTGCAGTTGCAATGCTGGAAATTAGAGTAAGACAAGTTGACGTAGCGGAGCGGCTAGGTACAACACAGAGCGTAATTAGCCGACTATGGCGACGTTACAGAGATACAGGTAATCCCAGGGAACGACATCTTGGAAGAAGACGCGCCACCACTGCTATTCAGGACCGGTACATCACTCTTCAGGTTCGCCGACAGAGTTCACTAACTGCTACTGAGTTAAAATCGCGTCTCCAGGCAGTGCATAACGTGACAGTCCACAGCCAAACCATCAGGCGTCGTTTAAGAGAAGTCAATCTTCCCTCCAGACGCCCGCTTAGGGTTCCACCATTAACCAGGAAAAATCGGGGACATCGAGTAAACTGGGCTCGAGAACACTTAAACTGGACTCGAGAACAATGGTCGACTATACTTTTTTCTGACGAGTCGGGATTCGGATTAAGACCTGATACTCGCAGATTAAGCGTCTGGCGTCGGCCTGGTAATGCAGCAAGGCTACAGCATGCCCAAGAAGTGCACAGCTACCGAGGTGGTACTGTAATGATATGGGCGGGAATTATGCTGGGTAGGAAAACTGATCTCGTTTTTCTAAATCAATTCTTAAATGCTGAGCAATATATCCAGAATATTCTTGAACCTGTGGTTCAGCCATTTGCAGAAGCGTTGGGCCGAAATTTAACTCTTATGCATGACAATGCACAACCACATGTGGCAAGAGTTGTTACCGATTGGCTCAATGAAGCAAAAGTTGAGGTTTTGCCATGGCCAGCTCAATCCCCAGACCTCAATCCCATTGAGCATGCATGGGATATGCTTCAGAGAAGATGCCTGCCACATATGGACGCTATACAAAATCGACGGCAACTGCAAGAACTTCTTTCACAACAGTGGAATCTTCTTCCACAAGAAGACTTGGACAATCTTATTCTGTCTATGCCAAGAAGATTTAGGGGGGTTTTAAACTCCAGAGGAGGTCCCACTCTTTATTAATTCCTTAATCTTCAAATTTTTTAATTCAATATAAGATGAATGAATTGTTGTTTAGTTCCATTTTGTAGAATTTTTAACTTCTAATTAATAATTAAACAACAATTATTAAAATTGTGTTAAATATTAATTTAAGTTAATTTCACTCATAGCTTATTTGACATTTAACTTTCAAGACAAAAATGGATAAAAAGATGCACTAAATTATTCTTTTAAAGCAAATAAGATATATCCTTAGATTATGTTGATGTGTGTATCTTTAAAGTCTGGGGCATCTGCTGATGATGTGTACTGTATTAAATTGTGGTACTACGATTTATTTAATTTCATAAATTATCAATGCACTCCCAGGGAATCTTTATCCAACTTGGATAGTGATGACGAAAATAGTTGTGAGGTAAGTAAAATATTTGTACTTATTGTTAGTAATGTATTTTTTATTAAGTTGAATAAAGCACGTCATTCTTAACATTTTAAATCGCACGAAAGCTTATAACGATGTAGAACTACTTAGCTTGTTTGAACCTAATTTACATGATCATCTTGCCAGGGTACGGTTCCCTCCTGATTAAAATAATTCATAAAATTTTCTCGGACAATCTTCGCGGTGTTCAATGTATTTCCTGGGTTTCTTCTTTCTAAGTTTTCCATTGTACTATTTTGTGTATTATATCCTTCAGAAATTATAGTTCCGTTTTCAGATTTTTCCCGATAAAATAAGTTTTGTGGCGCATAAGACTTTTTTGAGCGTTCAATTAAAAGATCATGTATTGCAGAGGAAGCTTTAACTACTATATCGAGATTTTCGGGTTCTGAATTTATATGAGTATAAAATATTCGAAATCGTGAAGCCAGCATCCCGAAAGCGTTTTCTACAGTGCGCCTAGCCCGAGATAATCTGTAATTCAGGATTTTTCTTTCTTAATTTTTCAAAAAAATGAGTATTTTGTAGTACTCCTCCATCGGATATTCTACCATTCATGCCAACATCTATGTATACAAATTGGTATTTTGCATTAACAATTGTCATAAGAACCAGACTATGTTGTCCTTTATAATTATAAAAATACGATCCACTATTAGCCGGTGGAATAATCGCTATGTGTTTCCCATCTATTGCACCAAGACAATGAGGAAAGCTCCATCGTTCTTCATACATCTTTGCTATTTCTTTCCATTCTTCTTCAGACGAAGGAAACTGAAATATAAAAATGACAGCAATATTTTATGGTCTAACATAAAAAAACTAGCTACTTATTCTATATCAAAATTATTTGTTTTCAGGGAGACAACACTCAAGAATCTTCGACTGCCGATCAACAAAAATCAACTGGCAATAACGAGGTCCAATCAACATTACCAAATAATAATTCATCTCGCCCACCAAAACCGGATAAAGCAAAAAGGAATGATGAAACCATAGCAAATGAATTAATGGAATCAGTACGAGATCATTTTAAACGTCTTCGTCCAAACATAACTGAAGACCGCTGTGATATTATTGGCAAAAAATGTGGCGATTAAACTGAGAGCTTTAGATGCGAAAACAATATCTGTCGCAGAAAAACTTCTTAATGATTTAATTTTTGAAGCAGAATTAGGACATCTCAATCCCGAGCACGCTTATATGAGAGATATTTTGGGACAAAATCAACGAAGCTACGTTCCTGCACAGCTATATGGACAACAGGTTTATTATCAATCATCTCCTTCCAATAGGACATATACCCCTGTAAGTTTTATTTCTTCAGGAAGTCCTAGCCCATCCTGTCTTTCTTTTCCATCCAGTCAACATTCCGAGCATCTTGCTCAATCATTTCAAACTAGCCATGTACTCAACAGTCCTCAAGCCAATCCATACTCTACACAATTGAAAACCAGCCCAATGAAGCAGAAGTAGTTGTATCGATTCCAGATTCTGCAGCGACATTCCTCAATAATTTCGATGTTGATGATAATGTATGATTTCCACGCGGCAGTATATATTTTTGTGGTTTTTTAATTAAAGTTGTAATTTTCTTAATAAATAATATCCGTAATAAATAACAGTGTATTAATTTACCTTCAAACAATCTCTTCTAAGAAGTTTATACAAGGCCTCACATGTTTCAGGAATAATTTTTCCAAGCGCTTGAGGTGAAATAACAACTGAAAATTTTAGGTCCTCATAACTTCTACCGGTTGCGAGAAATCTCAAAATAACTGATAATCTTTCGTGCGCAGAAATACTATTTCTCATAACTGTATCATCATAGGAGTAACCATTGCAAGTAATTTAAGGTATGTTTTTTCGTCCATTCTGAGATAGTTTCTAAAATCTTCAGGTTCGAATTTTAATTCCTTCAATAAGTTGACATGACTATAAGTTTTTCTTGTCAATAACCAATGTTTACACAACCTTTTTCGCTTTCTTTTCACTGCTTTTGTATCTCTTTTGTTCAAAATTAACGCAAGGCCTAACAATGCCAGCGCGTCATCGTCCTCAATCGATGCCATCGTGAAAAGAACCACGGGGTAAGCACTTGCATATATAGTAATTTAACATTATTAATAGTTTCTTCCACGCTGATAGAGGCGTGGTTGAACAGTTTAAAAATTGCAATATTCGATTTTCATTATATTATTAATCATAGTTATTAGTTTATAGGTTTGTTATCAACAGCGTCGTGTTAGTTTTATTCTACAGTAATAATTTTGCGTATCGGTAAAGGACGATTTTACAGTTAGTAGTGATCCAAGGCATTTTCTGTTTGTGTTTGTTTATGCAGTGATTAGTTTTTAAGAATTAGTTAATAGTGTATCTTTTTAAGACTTGTAAATACGTATTTTTTAGTTAATTCAAGTGTGAAAAATTTATCAGTCAGGTAATGAAATTTATACTACTGAAACACGTTACTTTGTTTATTAATTACTAATTCTTTTATAGCTACAATGGTTGGTGTAAGTTGTGCTGTTGGTAATTGTTATGGCAGTAAAGCAATTAAACATAGATTCCCAAACCCTGCTAAACATATAGATTTATTTAATAAGTGGGGACAACTGTGTCACAATATTCGGCGAAGGGAATATACAATTGAAAAAAGTGTGCCACATACATTTTACAGAGCAAGATATAGGTTCTAATAATAAACTTTTACCAGATGCATTTCCAAAATTGCACTTGACTGGTATGTATACATATGATTAAAATACAACAGTATAATGTAATTATTATTTAAGTTTTATCTGGGAACCAAGAACCATGGTGCTTTACAGGTAATCAAGAACCCCAGTGCTCTACAGGTGACCAAGAACCACAGTGTTCTGCAGGTGACATGGAGATTTCATATTCTCCGATACCCAGTACTTCAAGAGGTATGAAATCGCGATGTCCTTATAAAAGTATTTTTAAATGTCTTATTTTCATTTTTCCAGAATATGAGGTAGATCTTGATGTCAGAAGCATACAAGGAGAGTTATGCTTAACTCCAAAGTTGCCCAGTTAGTTTATACATATCAATACATAATGAATTTTATTGTATGTAATTTTTTTTTAGAAAAGAGATCTAACTTGTTAGCAGCTATTGACTGTACACGAGAAATTCAGTTCAACCTTGTCTTTTCGACATAGATAGAGAGAGGCAACACAATATGCTGCTACAGAGAGCTTCAATAAATCCATTTCTACCATGGACAGAACAAGAGCAAGGTTTTTTCAAAGTCAAGTGGAAAATATGCAAAAAAAGAAAAAAGGCCATAGATACATTGATATTGTCAATATCCTTAAAGTAACTTTAAATAAATGCAAAGAATCTGGCCTTACTATGGTTGCAACTATTTGTGATCAAGGTAAAATCAATGAAGCAGCAATAAATTATCTTGTCTAGCAGACAAAACAAAATTATGTACGAGTTGGCAAAACATTAAATGAAAATATTTTTGAAATTAATGATGACAAAATTGTCCCTTTGTTCGATACACCCCACTTATTAAAAGGCTTAAGGAATAATTTGCTAAAATATAATCTTGAATATATACTTGACGGAGACAAAAAAATTGCAAAATGGTCAGATATAGTAACTGCATATAAGATGGACCCTTACCTGAGGAGCTTACGCATGATGCCACGTCTGACAGACCAACATATTGATGAGAAAATTATGAAAAAAATGAAAGTCTCACATTGTGCACAGATTTTTAGTCGATCTGTTGCTGTTGCAATAAATATTTTAGCAACTTCAGGTATTATTCAATATAATTTTATATTGATATTTTATCAAATAAATTTGCTTCTAGGTTGGTCGATTGAAATTGAGGGCAATAAGTACTCCTTAACACCAGAAGCAGTTCATACTGCACAATTATGTGAATTTTTAGATGATATGTTTGACAGTATGAATGGTAATTTGCTACATCCACTTACTGGAAAACAGTTAAGATCTGCGGTGAAAGATGGAAGTCCACATTTTGCATTTTGGAACACAGCGATAAAAACTTTAGAAACGATGAAATTCATTACAAATAAAGGACCAATGGTCCCACCCACTGTAAAAAATTGCATATACACTATAAAGATTTTATACAGCATGTTGCAAAAATTTGGTTTAAAATATATGATGCCACGTAGGTTTAACCAAGATCCGATTGAAAACGTTTTTGGTAGAATAAGGCAACGCGGAGCTCGTTACAATTCTCCAAGCTGTGGAACTTTTACTCCGTTCTATAAAAGTTTACTTGTAAATAGTTTTACTTCGTCACATTCTATTGGAATGAACTGCGAAGATGATAAGTCGCAAATATTTATCACTCTTCTAAATCTGGTTACACAAGTATAAAATGTGTTCCCACAATACCCGCATATACAATAACACAGTTATATATGTTTTAGGAAGATGAGAAAAGCGAACAAATTGTTTATCACCTGCATATTCCAAATATTGTTCCTGATTGTTTCTAACTTGGAGG